>VZSE01003882.1:676568-729124 GCA_013398275.1 Promerops cafer
AGCCGAGGGGGAGGGGGGAGGAAAAGGGCGAAAAAAAAAAAAACTATGCGACTTTCTAGTCACCCTCCTCTCCCCCAGCCCCAGCATCTAGGGGCAGTTCAGGGGCTGGGCTGGTCAAGATCGGAGGCGGCAGCAGCGCCCGGTGGGACCCGACACATGCACACACACGCGCGCACACAGATTGAGATATTGCGAGGGCTGAGAGAGGAGGGAGACAGGAGAGCCCCGTTCCCTGCTCCTCGCTTTCGCAATTTCAAAATCAGCTCGAAATGACCCAGCGAGCGCTGGTTGGTCGGAGCCGCGCTGCTCCATGTTCCCCATTTACATTGAAAAGCCCCAGCTCGCTCCCTGCACAATAGTGAAAGTCCCGAGGAGGCTCGGCGGCTCAGCCACGGGCAGGCAGCGCCGCGTCGCTCCGGGCTCCGGGGTCCCCCCCGCCGGGGCGCCCGACGGAGCCCCGCGCTACGCCTCTGCACCACCTCGCCGGGAAGCAGCGCACAACAAAGCCCCCCCGCCCCGTCGCCAGGACTCCTCGCAGCACAATACGTACACGTACATGCCTATAACACTATAGATCTGCGGCTCTACGTATCTATACGATACTGACTTGTGGTTGTTTCCTGGGTCTGCCTCGTCCTCTCTTCTGAGGCTCTGCGGTTGCAGGTTGCTCCTGGGCAGCAGTGGAAGGCTGACCGGGTCCCTCACCTTGTGCACTCATCGTGACTTCTGCTGCTCAGCCTGAAACCAGTCTCTCCAAAGCACCTTGGAAGGGGGGGGAATCAAAACGAGCTCTTGCTGCTTTTGCTGCTCGCTGCCACCACCACACCGGACGTCCTGGTGCTGCCAAAAAGGAGAAGAGAAGGGGAGGAGGAGGAGGAGGAGGTGATGGTGGTAGTGGTGGTGGTGGTGGAAGAGGAGGGGGAATGAATCTCTCTTACAATTTAGGAATGGTTAGTAACATGAAGCAATTCAAAAGAGGAGAGGTTAAAAAAAAAAAAAAAAGGAAAGGCAGAGTAAATTGCAACCCTGGAAATGCAAGGAGAGAGGGAAATAGTCCGAGGGTAGTCGGGAGCAAACCAAGAAGAGGAAAAAAAGTCCTACAAATTGAAAGCAAGTGGTGGCTATCGCGCTTAGATCGGATCAGGGCAAATTAAGATAAGACACACTGAAAATGGACTGAGAACACTGCACAATCTTGCTAGAAGCATGCACCCTGGGAAGACGGGGATTTCGGCAGCAGCGGGAGCAGCGCGCAAAAGGAGCGATCATTTAAAAATAATAATAATAAAACTATTTGGGAGATTGGGAGGGAAAAAAAGGGGGGGGCGGTCCTGGGTTCGTGTCTGTGATGCGAGCTCCTGGGACTGGAAATATTATTATGCGAGTCCTGCCCACGGACTAAACTAGGATGAGGGTTAAGGGAGGGAAAAAAAAAAAAAGCAACAAAAACGAAGGAAAAGAAAAGAAAAGCCACCTTTACCCGTGGGTGGAAAAACCTGGAGGGGGCTGTAGGGAAAAAAAAAAAAAAGAGAGAGAGAGAGGAGGAGGCAGAGCGAAAACCCGGCGATGGGGGGCTGGCGGTCGGCCAGATAAAACACGAGCAGCACGGCAGCCGGGGCAGCGGCGGAGCGCGCCGCCGCCTCACGTGTCCCGCACCGGCCCGGCCGCGCCGCCACCGCGGCTTTAAAGGGCCAGGCCGGGCCCGGCGCNCTCGGCGCCTCGCGAGACGGCCGCCGCCGCCGTAAGATGTGGGCGGTGTAACCCGCCAGCGGGTCGGATCTGTCCTGCCGGGAGGGTGACGGCACCGGGAATGACCTTGCGGAGAGCCCTGCCCCGACATTGTTCTTCCTACGAGCATGGCGGGGCCGCAGGCTGCGCCTCTTCCCAGACCCCGTAGGCAGGATGTCCAGCACAGCCCTCTCCCTCCGCCGGTGATCGGTCCTCTCCCGTGCAAGCCGTGGTTAGGCGCCCCTCCACTGTGGCGACAAGGAGATGGCCACAACGGCCAGGGAGGACCCCCCGTCTGTGCGTCCCCCAAAGAAAACGTTCACACCTGGGCTTCATGTGCAACTTGGGCTTTTCCTCCAGTCCCACTCCTCCCACAAGCTCCTGCACTTTGGCTGACAGCCACCCCTGTAGTAACTGTCTGGTGACATCCTTGCTCCTCTACTCAGGGCTGGACAAGAGCAGAGGAGCGCTCAGAAGGAAAAGTTGCATTATCGTATATAATACTGAAGAGGGCAGAGATACTGCTGCAACACTCCTTGTGCAAGCTATCGAAATACAGCCAGTTTTCCTGACACCTTATAAATTCTTATGTCTACTGATAAATAGGGAAACAGGCAGAAAGTTACTAAAAAACAAACATATGCAGTTATTGACCAGCAAGGACTGTGCTGAGGAGACAGCTGAGATATTTTCTATGGAATAGAAAAAGTACACTGCAGACAGATGGGCTAAAGAAGGAGTAATCCTAGAACATTTCTTAAGGCTGAAAATATTGCCAAAGTGTTCTTAATCCAATCACAAGAATCCCAAAGCCTGCTTCACTCCCATCCCCAAAAGCAACCAGCTATGGAAGACAGACACAGTCCACCTGTTAAATCTAACAGCTATCAGAAAAGCCTTGTAGTCCCACTGCATTTTGTAAAATACTCAGTTCCCATCACACCATGAAGAAATCCATGGAGCCCTACATCTATTCTATACATCAAAAGAATAAGCTGCTGTATGTGATTGGGATTCCAAGTGGAGGTTGTGAAGTCTTCAGTTGAAAGTGCAGCAGCACATAACTTTTATAACATCCATTAATCTCTTTAAAGCATATTCATGTGTCCATTTCTCTGGAAGAAAGAGTTACATGCAATTGGTAAAAGCCTGTTGCTCCAAAACATCAGTCTTTACAGAATCATCCTATGTGGGCTATTAATTGTTCCACTAGTCTTCCCTTGAGCAGTTCTAGTAAAAATACTGTAGTTCAAAGACTTTTTACATACAGCCATAAGCAAATAATTTTCATGTGAGATCAGTATTCCTAACCTCACTGTTTGAAAGCTGTTCTGGACAAGAAAAGCCTTGATGCTTGCACTGTGCCCAGCACAACAGAGTTTAGGTCTTTCTATAGTCTGACTACAGATTCACCATCATAAGAATCAATATCCAAGATCTGAACAACTATGGGTCTTTCATTTATTTGAAACTGTCGTGATTCCCTCCTTAACCGAAAGTGCTTAGACCATAAATCAATGTGATATTCCTTATGGCAACTCCGTGGATACAGAGCTGTCTAGACTAATCAAAAAACTTGTTCTTATGTCATTTTTATAGAGTATCTTAACCGAGGTAAGCAACATGACATCCAGAACCCAGAAAGCCTGACTTCCTCAAGTGGCTGATGGAAGCTGAGAAGCCAGAAACAGCTCTTTGGTTTTTTCCAGGTTTCTTCCCAAAAGAGATGTGGTAGCTGTTCCTTCCACTGTTTCAATCCATTCTCTGACAGTATAGCTGTATTTGCACAATATTCAGTGCAAACACCAGTGAATGCAACTGTATAATTAATCAAAGGAACTACTGCAAAGTCACTGGAATAGAGATTACCTACTTTCCACCATCTTTGGTCTGGGATTTAAGCTTTGGTCTATTAACAGAAGTATTAATTATCAGTGCTTTTATTTTTTTGTTTTCTGGAACCATTCATAATAGTATAGGAAATTTACAGACATAAAATCTGGCCTGATTTCTAGTCTCCATGAGTCTTAAACTCAGGACATTTACAAAGAAATCAGAGGAACTTCCTAAAAGATTAAGAAGAAGACAATAAAAAATAATGTGCAGATTTTGCTACCAAACCCAAAACACTTATAAAGAGGCCATTTATTATTCTGTAATCAGTGATGGCTTTTAGAGGGTTAATTGGCCTCTCTTCCCAGAGAAGATTTTTTAAATTGTGCATTCTAATAGCAGCAGTAAAATTTTGCATCAGAACAAAGAACCAAGGTTGCAGGAAAGTATCTTTTAGAAAGACAGAAAATTACAGGTTAAGTAGGCCTTGGAGATTATAAATAGAAGCAATAAATAGCTTCCCTTGCTCACTTCTTCATCTATTTCCTTTCTCAAAAGCCTACGGATGCAGAAGATACCATGCTGTATGGTCACAGGGAGATGTCACCTATAGATAGCAACCTAACATAACCCATATGTAAGTACAGCTAACTCCCACCAGTGGAAGTCTGTGAGCTCAGATGGTCTCAGCTGGTAGTGCTTTACACAAGGAGAGAACTTTTTTATTTTTTACAAGTTGCTACTGAAGGTCTGTGATACCAATTGTGTGACAGGAAGTGTCACCAGTTTTATAATGACCGCTCACTGTGTACATAGGAAGGCACAGTCAGGACACCCCCCTGTTCTGCTCAAGCAGGTCCTCTTTTCTCCACCCTAGTTCTCATGGAGTACAAACTGCTCTAAAGGGGCAGTGATAGTAAGTTTAAGGCCTTAGCTCAGGGGAAGAAGCAATTTTTTAACTCTGAAAGAGATCTCTTGCCAGGAATGGGAGAGCAGATGGTAAAATTCAGAAGAATTTTTTTGACTGTTTCCTCCATATTTCAAGAAGCTTATAGCTCTACACTGCCTCGGAAAGCTCCTTAGAGGAACAGCCTTGGCCTACCAGGGCTAGAGGCTGCCATGTCTGAAGGGTTGTATTTTGAGTGGGTATTTCACTTCTGTGGCCAACCACAGAAGCCAAAGATATTTATGTAGTTAAAGGCTACAGTGGGTACTCAGGGACCTGGGAATCCTGATACTCTGCTGGTAGAGAACCAGTCAGTGCAGGAGAAGTACATCTTGCAAACATTGTCTATATTTATGGTAAAAGTTAATTTTTGTTTTCCCTGGTTCTTTTAGAATGTGCTGCCTGTGGGGATACAAGAGAGAGGAGAAGAGCAGACACATGAACCTTGAGCGCACCTATGAGATGGGCCAGGTTGTGTCATCATTCTTCCACTCTTTTCATCCAGCTGGTGGGACCAACAATGGCTGTTCCTTCATAATCAGCAATCTGGAGATGGCTCTGAGAATGCTTTAGGGAAGCATGACTGTGACTGACAAAAAAGACCCAGAAAAGAACATTAATGCTCACTCTCAGGCTTTGTCTGCACTGGGGAATTTCTTCCCTCCTTCAAATTCCCACCATTGCCAATATGAATGCAGCTGCACAATTGTTAGAGATGTTGGGAGGCATAATATATGAGTTTTCATCTTGTCAGCCATTTGCAGCACTGTGTCAATTAACCTTCCTCAGAGCAGGGTTAACTGATACAGTGCTGAAAACGGCTGCTGGAACTGAAAGCTGTCTATACTAAGGTTCCCATTGTTGCTAACTCTGGTGCAGCTGCAGTTGAATCAGTCCACATGGGATTATTTGGTAACAATTCTCCAACCTAGAAACTCCTTCAAAATGCAACACAGCCACCTAATGGGCCAAAACACGCTTCCACTGCACCTCAACAGCTATGCAGCCAGGCTGTCACCATACATAATGGGATTTCTTTCAGTCCAGAAGGTACTTTTTGCATTTCTGTATGAAGTACTCAGTACTTCACCTCAGCAGACTGGTGTTCCTGTCACCCCCATAGAAATGCTTCTCTGCTTCTTCGTTCTTACTAGCTCTGGACTTGAAGATGTGTGTTGGAAGAGCCAGTTTTCTGTTAGTCTCTTCTCATTGATTCATGCACTCAGTAATTCAAAGTTTGTCCTTTCACGTGTGGAAACTTTGTAATTTGTTTTTGGTTTTAATTTTTTTATGCAGGTCCAGTTCTTTAATTTATGGCTGGAGTTACGATTCACTAGGAATTTTGCTTTTTTTCCCTCTTACAAGTAAAGCCTAACTTACGCAGAGCAGCACCATGAAGATTCAAACTGATTTCTGAGGGAGTAAAGTTCTATTTTGAATGAGCAGAGTTGGCAGAATCAGTCCCATTTCTTTAGGAAGCAGTTATGAAACAGGTTGGTGAAATGGGTGTTTCACCCTCTGCAGAGTAAGACTAATACTTCTAAAAAGCCCCTCTCTACCCTTCTCCTACATCCATGTCCAACACTAACTAAAACAAGGAAGTGTTGTTTGGCATTTGTTACACTTTTGAACCACTATTTATCAGACAGATGCTGGCAGTCAAGTTTTTATAAGTGCAGTCTGCAAGTGTGAAAATGTTGAAGCCTATGCTCAGCAAAAATCTTAGTGAAAAACTCTAGCTCACTAAAGCCTCTGATTAATGACAAGCAGGTTTCAATTCGTGCATGACATCTTATGCAAATACAGAACACAGCTATTTGCAGAATTCTGGGCAACTGCATATGCCTATGAATATTTACAGAGGCTCGACATACCCGCCCAGGGAAATGGCAAAGGGGCAGACCCAGAGGAGATGCAATCCACAGCCTCCCAGCTGTAGTGGTGAGCACTGGAGCTTAGCTCAGGGTGTTGGGATGTTGAGCAAAACTGATTTGGCAGAAACTTGGATACAACTGAGTATTTTGAGAAAGGGGAAAGGAAGTGGCTCAGTCTTCCTTCATTCCTGATACTGCTGTGATGGCTGTTTCTCGCTCCCAGATATCCCTTTGGACAAAGGGAGTGGGCACAGTAATGGAATTGCCTGCAAAGCAGGTGTGACAGCTGTCTGTGGAAGGAAGGAGCAGCTCCATACTGACTACCCTTCAGCTCAGATTGAGCTGTGCATGTGCATGGTAAGGTTGCCAGATCACAGTTGTCAGACAACTTGGTAAACATGTTTATATATTTGCTTAAATGGTTTTCATTAATCTCCTGAAGGGTTCTTAGAAAAATGCTAAACAATTCCCATCCCAAATCCCAGTGGAACTTACCCCTATTTCTTTTACCTTCAATATTAGGCTCAGTATCTTGCATATGGTTTTATATGAAACTCAGTGATTAAAACTACTTAAGACTGACTCATTTTTCTCTGCAATGAGTTCAGTTATTTCCTTTTTATACCTTCCAGAATTTACTATACCATATCTAAATACTGGCTGCAGTCCACATGTTTTAGATCATTCTCTATAATGGTCCTGTTGTTATAGAATCCTTTGTGTGTGTGTGTGTGTGTGTGTGTGTGAGAAAGAGAGAACATGCGTATGTGTTGGAAGCAAGACAGGGTGCATAGAATTGCTTGTAAAGAGAAATCAGGGTGTACCAATTCCATAAGGGATTTCTGAACTGATAAATAAAAGTGATAAAAATAGTTGAGCACTGAAATTATAGACCTCCAATTCATTACTTTCTATGTGTGATAAGTAATATTTCTGATCTCAGCATGTTATTCTACTATATATATTCTACCAGTATATCACTCTTTCAACTTTTGTTGCTATATAATTTTATAAATCAGATTTATTGTTGTCACATTTACTCATTTTTGTTTGTATTCTAAGTGTAGATCCTTTGACCTGAGTCATATGTGTCAGTCAATGGAAAGCTCCATGGGTCCAAAACTAAGGCAGCACCTTACTCATTATACCAAAAGCTCATTACCTGCTGAAGACCGTACAGAGAACACGCATATGTAGGATAAATAAGTGATCTAAGGAAAAAGCAGGAAAGGCTTCATTTGACAAACCATAAGCTTTAACCAAAACACAAAAAAGCCACAGTGTCCTAATGTAATGCGAGAACTTAGGAGGAGGTAACTGAGAAATGCCTCTCTACTTCCAGGACAAAATGAAATCAGTAGCCCTGCTGCAGTGGGTGTCTTTGACTCTTGCCCATTACTCCACATGTAGAGGATGCATTTAAGCTGCAAACAGACAGGCATGGACTGATTTTGTGCCCAGCAAGTGTGCCCTACATCACAGCCCATCAGATAAACCACGCTCACAGCAGGCTGGGCATCCTCACAGACGCATGTATGGAGTCACAAGAGTGTGGCAAATTTGCTCTCAAATTTCTTTCAACTTCTCATTGTGGACAAGTCTTAAGACAGCCTGTCAGTGTTGTGAATTCAGACCTCTTTCCCATGTGGAGAAGTTCTCAACCACCCAGAACAGAACAGATGCAGAAAACCCTGCACTAGCTACTCCACTCATGTCCCACCCTTGTAGGACCCTGGGCTGGAGATTAGGATATCATTTTCTGCTGGAATGAATTTCACCCAAAGGCAGTATACTTAATTGCTATTATTTTTCCCCCCCCACAAGCTAAGATAAATTTCTGCTTTGGTCCATTAACAATACTTGTATTTTTAATCAGAATTATTTTGTACTGTATTTTCTTTGGAAATAACAGTAATACAGTTTATGTGAAATACAAACTAGGGAACCATTTTTACCTAAATGTATGAATAGCATTTTGCAATTTGTCATTGTGATATATTTATCTTTTGAACTTTAAATGAGCTCAGCTGAAAAAAATGCTTCTCTTCATCACATGACTGGAAAATATATTACACCAGAGAAGAATATTGCTGTTTTAGTTTAGAAATTAGAGGCTAAATATAATTTTCCACTATACTTACTTTCACAAAGTATGGAGTAAATTATTTACACTACAGTAAATTCTTAGTACATATTCCAAAAGGTGGTAAATTCAGCATTCTCGCTTAAATTAATGGATATTTTGTGAAGGTGCCTTAAAACTAAGACCCTTAAGATCTTGTGTTGCCCACTGAAGCCGTAAAACCACTGTAATATGGCTAGAACAAAACTAATTTGTCAACAAAATGAAGCCTGGAGGAGGGAAACTGGTACGGAGCAGAAAGACATATACTGGCCGGTGGAGTGACAACAGAGAAGCAGCTGAAGATTTGGGGTTGCCATCTGTATGATACCCATCCCCGTCTAGAGGTGCAGTGTATGCAAGTCACTACACGCAGTCTTTCTAGCCAAACCTTTGCACAAACGCAGAGGTGCCTGTGGCCTCCAGCCAGGCGTGCTGCATCACGGGCTGCAGCGGGAGCAGGACGGCGCAGGAGCTCCATGCCCAGGCTCCCCGGCCGCACCGGCTGCGCTGCACACGGGCGCAGTTAAGTCGCTCCCCGCTTCTGAGGTGCCCCAGCAAACAGGGCTGCAGGGAGCGAGCTGCAGCCACAGCAGCAGAGAGAGTCCTTCAGCCTGTGCCTCGCTGCCTTCGTTCCCCTGCATGGCTCGGGAGCCAGGAGCAGGGCCGGCTGCACTGGACGAGCGCTTCCAGCAATGGCAGCTGCTCCCAGCCGCCATTTTGCCCAGGGGTCATTTTCCTGTCACATCCCAGACGTGCAACCCTCGTGCGATGGGACAGCAGCCAAGCAGCCATCAGCAAGGGCTGGGGCCGGGTGGGAGCTGTGGCTGCTGCCAGAACAATTCATCTGACACACAGCCCGTTCCTTACATGCTCCAGAGCTGTACCCAGGGAAGAAGGCTATGGGAACAGGCTGTGGGCCTGATAAATTGTCCCACCTGCCACAAGCTGGCACTCCATAGGATGAGAACCTGTTTCCTACAGTGTATGGTCATCATGTTTCAGACCTGTTGCGCTTCTTTGATAATTGGGTTGCTTTTTGTCGTTTTTCCCTATGTGCATATATGGAGTGCAAAGGAAGGTCCAGGGCTCATAGCATCAGTTGGGAGCTCAGGAAATGGAGACAACTCCTGTTCATTCTTGCCTGACCTAGGGCAAACCACATACACACAACAACTTGGAAGTGTTTGGATACCTACCTCCCACTTAGCCGAGCAAGAAGGAAAATCTGTGCCCTATCAGGAAAACACAGATGTGAGTATTCCCTATCTTCCAGGGCCATTATGAAGATGAAGACATTTCTGGTCTACAGAAACAAGGGTAATGGCAGTCATTCAAAAATCATATATATGAGAAAGGGTAGTGCAAACACAGAGGAAAAGTTGCATGGTTACCTAAGGCAAAGAAACACCTTTAGATGTTTTCAGTTGTGGCTCAGATTTGGTAAAAATATGTTCAACAAATCTTTATACTTAAAAGCTCTGTCTGAAAACATTCCTAATCTTTTATTTATTTTTTTTGAATAATGATATCAGTAAGAGACCATTATATAATCACAAGAAAATTAAAGCTCTCCAGGGCATGATCTTAGCTGTGTAATTAATGAAGGTGGTTAAAAGTACAAAGTGGACCTGAAGCAAAATTTGTACCAGAACCACACCTCATTATGTTTTGCTGCTTAAATCTGTCATAAACAGAGATGTTTATTACACATCTGCCATTTAAAGTACTTATTACATGCAGTGTTATATTTTATTTAGATTTAAAAATTTAAAAACACATGATGACAAGCTGTGTTACTATTAACACATGCCTGAGGGGCCAGGCTGCACATGCACATTGTGCCTTAGGTTATATTACAGTTCATTCACTTCAGAGTCACAAATCATTTACAGAAGTATATTGTGTAATTAGTGTGCCTAATTTCAGTCCATGGAGTTTCATTGGTGTGAAAGAACAATCAAGCCCTGTATATCCATTCACATTTATTAGGCCAAACTTTGTAGTCTGTCTTTGGAGCATCATTCCTTCCTCTGCTTTCAACAGCAAATGGTATTAAAATCTCCAGAACTTCCCAAAGCAAAAGCAGTTATTTACTTTCCTTAGGATTTTTTTTTACCTTTGATACAGAACTGACTCCAATGTGTGGGCAGAAAGGGCAAGAGATGGTGACCAGTTATATGCTTCATAATTCTCTCTTCTTCAGGTTTGTTTTCCTGAACAGACTGCCCTCCTGGACTAGCTCCAGGGCTGGCTTTGAAGAAATCTTTCACAGAAAATTATCTTGTCCATAATGCAGAAAATAGTGTCATTTATCCCACTTATGAGACTACTTGGAATTCATTGACAATATTTTTCAAGCACTTTTTCTTGCACTTTTGAAGTAGCACTTAGTACCATAGGTCCTTCTACCTAACTATTTTACTAACTGATGGAAGGAAAAAAACACATATTAACACAATATAATCTTCTTAATATTATCCAAAATAGCCTTTTCATAGAGCAGTTTAATACACAGAAGTCCTGTGGCAGTTCCAGGGTATATTTCTGTGTAACTGAATATATATAACCAGAAATGCCTTAGAGATTCTCAGCTCACCTGTAGAATAAAATTCTACATTAGCTGATAGGTTAAAATGCATACCAGAAATTTTACATAGATTGAGGCAGAATATTATTCATCCTACCCATTGAAAGACAATATTCCATATTTATGGAAAAAGATAAATGTTTTAATGTGGGAAGGTGTTTGCAGGGTATATTTACTTGATTTTGGTCCACTTTTTTATATTTTACAAAATAGCCAAAAGCAAGCCACTCCAAACAAGAACATAAAATATATGCGACATACACAGTCTTTACTGTCTAAATGTATAGTCTGTAAAGATAAATATCGCTACAAAAATATGAACTCTGAGTTTAAAAAACAGAAAGTTAGTTTTTTCTTCATCCTCAAAGCAAAATGTTTAAACTTCTGTCAGTCTAGTAATTAATGTTTCAAAAAGAAGTATAAAAGTCACAATTTCTTATAGAATTATTTTATGAGTATCTTATATTTACTAAAGGTTAGAATAGGTGCTACATCCATATTAGAATTGGAGAAGTAGTAACTGTATTTTGATTTCTGACAATGTATAAGCTAGTATTTGTGCAGTAACATCAGTACAGATGCTTCCATTGAACTGAGCAGGATTCTTGGAGTGTAAATTGTAAAGAAATCCCAAAAACCTAGATGCCAGATGTTTGAATGTTGGTTTATTTCAAGGGTGTATATCCTTTAGAATATAATTATCTGGCATTATACTGTTTGACAGATTGAACACTTTCCTAAATGCATCAACTTTGTGTGAAGTAAAAAAAAAAATTAAAAATTGTTGGAACATTCATGCATTAATTGGCATAACTAAATAATGGAATAACAGAGCTGCATGAAACGTAATACTCTCCTATTTCCAAAAGTCTCTCTCACTCCATCCAAGACAGCTTATTTTCACTGAGAATTCAATACTTCATAGGCTCAGTGCTTTGGCCAGGACCCAACCGAGTAGGTAATTCTGTTCTTTTCAGTGGAGTTACTCACATGCCTAAAATTAAGAAGGAGATTATGTACTTTGATGGACAGAATGCAGAATACTCCAGTTCTTTTCAGTCTCATCAGCAGGCTGCATATATTGACACTTTGAATTTTGTTTTACTCTATAGGGCTGTATAGATTTGAAAAATAGAATCAAGAGGGAAACAAATGAAACAAGGAATAAGGAGTTGAAATTCATCTCAGTTTTGATCCAAAAGTGACCACCAGACTGTTTTTGCAAGATTCTGTCACTGCTGCAGTCATCAGAGAAATCAACTGAAACCATCTTAGATTTGAAGGTAATTTTTAAAATTTTTGCTATTTGTATTGCATTACATTAACATTTAGAGCAAGCTGCATGGCTCTACTAATTTTGCAGGGACTCGGTAATCTCAATACAGAGATAGTGTGGGGAAGACAGCAGAGTACAGGAATATTTGGGAAAGACAATTTGATTCTGATGTCATGATTTGGTAATTGATTTTGTTCTGTGGGAAGAAGAACCTTCGCAGAATTGTATGCTTTTAAAAGAAACCCCTAGTACGCCCTTGCAAAACGGATGGCACTCCACCAGCAATCATGTTAAGCCTGTCCTTCTAAGGAAACAATCCACTAATTTCAACCATACTTTAAAGAACAAGGTCTAGAAAATAATTAGGCTCCTACAAGTAGCTAAGGAAGTTCTACATGAATACTCTGAGAGAAGGAAAGTTGGGCAGAATTCTGGTGTAATACATTAAATTTGAGAGTAGCCAGCTCATTATCTAATCAGTACAGATGACTCACTGGTCATTAAGAATACCTTCCAAACTTGCTGCAAAACTCCTCTTTTTGTCTGGTAGAGAAAGTCAAATGTGGGACTGTTCCCAGCAAAAAGGAGGAGGAAGACCAGAAGATAACCAACACCCACACGGAGTGTGTTCACGCTTAATTAGATGCTCATAGAACAGTGTGTACAGTTGCTCCCAATTTAGCTGTCATTTAAGACTTTAGAGGGCAGGTGGATAGATATAGAAACCAGTAGTAAACAGAGCAAAAAAGTGTGGGAAACAGTATGAATGAAGCAAAATGGGATTCAAGTGATCAGTGTTCATGGGTAGGAACTCCCGTTATAAAAAGGTTTTCTTTCCCTACATTGAAAACAATAGAACAATACTGAAGAAACACTTATTAGATACAAGAAATATGATGTTGCAAAAAGTAATAAAAAGGAGCTATAGGGAGTTATTAAAATGGAATACTGAGAGAAGCCAAACCATGTTTATGTGCTAATTTCCTCTAAGAAATTTTACAGTGTTTGAAAACTAAGAATTGCCTTTTGGAAACAACAATCAAGTGTTCCCATGGATTTCCACAGAACAATACTCTGGGACATGATGGTCAAGGACAACACAGTAAACAGGTAGACAGACACAGGTGCAGAATTACTGGCAGCTCTGCTTTGAGAGCATATCCTTCATTACAGGTCCCCTTGTGGGTTTATTATTAACATGAGTTTCCCCTTTCCAATGAGTTTTGAATTTTTATTTATTTCTGGAACGCTGCATATGTTCCTGAGATATTCTTTTGAAAGAAGATGCCTCAAATTCAATCAGAGGAATGGTAGCCCAAAGACATGTTCTTTTGCATGTTTGTCTTCTCTCTTTTGCAGAGAGAGGCATCTGCAGGAAGAACTGAGTTTCCGTCCTTCACTTATATTGCCAAGGGTTTCAGCAAAACAGTGGAATAAACTCCTTAGATAAAAAATACTGCCTCTCCTGACAGTTTAGATGTTAATATCTTGGGGCCAAAATTTAAAGTTTTAACTTGATTCTTATTCTTCCACTCCTTGGGTAGAACTCTTTATTTTAACAGTTTGGCCTGAGGCAAAACCTCAGGATTCAAATCTTAGAGAATACCAAGTATCTTAAAAAAAATCCTAAATGCAACTTAGATCCTTCAGGCCGAAACCATTCCAGGGTCTACAGGAGAGATCATCATAAGTCTTTAAGCAGAAAACTGAAACATCATTATTTAAGCCTGGGAACACTGTTTAAAGCAACACTCTTTGATGTTCTAGAAAAATGTAAACAAAAGATGTAATTTGTGAGGTTGATAATTGATCAAGTTTTCAGAGTGCAAAATAGCCCTACAGGAATCTGGTAGAAGTATCTGAAATTACTGTAGGGAAGAAATTTGATCTTATTTTAAACATAATTAAAGCCTTCTGCATCTCCACAAAACCTCCAAAACCCTGGAGATCTCTGATGGTTTACCCTCTGGGGAGAACACACAGATATGAATTTTAATAGTGTCTTTTGGTAATGTGGTGGATAAAGACAAATTGATTACAGCAGTCTGGAAAAAAGCAGGTGATGTGTTACCAGGGCCACTGGGTTCATGTTTTCCCAGACATGGTGCAGGCCACCCAGATTGTAAAAGAAAGCTGATATCTTTAAAAACTTGATTTTGGGCTTGATATGGCTTTCTTATTTCCGGATACACTGGATTATATCAAAAGAAAAATAAGATGTATGGTACAGATTCTGTTCTCATGTACACTAAACCAAATCTAAGCTAAAACTTCTGACACCAATGGATTTGCCTCAGATTTATGCCCAATGGAAGAGCAGTGCTGTCCTTCTTATTATAATGTCTATCATTATTATCTGACAAGCACTGTGAAACCAAAAGAGAGTAAACATCTGAGAAATCTGAACTCTAAGACAAGTGTTTCTACATATTTGCATGAAATACCAAATAGACCATTCTTACAGAAGTCCCCTTTTGAAGATATTTGTGCCTGGTCTCAGAGGACACGGTTATTTAAATTTTGTCTCCAAGAGAAAATTAGGTGTGCATTCTGATGGGACATAAAGTGAGTTTGTGGTGATAACCATAGGCTCCTTGCACTCTATTTCTTTCTAGACCATTTGGAGTTATACTAATACAATTAGAGACAGACGTAGGAACTGAAAAGACAATTCACTAACATGCATGAATATCACAGCAGATGATGGCTTCAGAGAGTGACTCAAAAAACAATCAAGACTAACGAAGCGATACTATGTAACGTGTGTCATATACTTATATATATAATTTTACAGCTTATTTGCAATCTAGCAGAGTTTATACAATTAAAACAATGATCAGTTAATATAGTATGACAACAAAAAACACCACAATAAAAGTGTCTCCATGACTTAAAGATGCGAGGATATGGGTTTCCCACAGAGTTGTGGCAGAGTCTGTAAATTAAAGTGTTTTTTTCCCTTCTTTCTTATTTTGCTGTTGAGATGAAACATCAACTAGTTTCTCCCATTTCAGCCCTGGATAGCTGTACTCATTACAGAGCTATCCATAACATGCTAGCATCTAGGCTGCCATTTTTCAGTGATGTCAGTGATGTTGCCCGAAACGCTGACAAGAACTGCCATACCACAGCTTTAACATTATCAGAAAGTAATGAAGGAACATGTATATTGATGTGGAGTACAATCCCATCTCCCAGAAGGTCACTGACTGATGAAGGATCACAAACCCAGACAGAAGGAAGCTTGATGTCAATTTAATGGCATATAATGCTCCCTGTGCTTAATTGTTTAGATCAACCACTGATAACTTGCAGTAGAGTAAGTTCAGCTTCACAAGTTGAGGGTTTGTATTTCTACAGCTCTCATTCTTTGTTCACTGTTTTAAACTGAATATATATGGTTGTAACCATCTAGTTGCTTTCTTTGTGCTTGCTAAGTTCATGGTCTGAAACTTGCAGCAATCAGTTCCTTTACCTATCTGTTTACCAGGTTAAGTCATACTGCAAAATCCATTCACATTTGAGTGACCTTCACTTATGCTGGGAGAGTAAGCATCGTATTTGTCTTCCCAGCATTTTTCACTATTGCATACAGCCTGTGAAAAGACACACAATAAACAGTTCCTATCTTGTCATTTGCCTTAGTTGGATCTCCCATCTGACAGACATTCCCACAGATTACCCATCTATGCCCTGCTTTCTTGCCTTTATAACTCAGAGTTCAGATTTGATTGACCTATCAGTTGCTTTGACAAGCTACAATAAAGGAAAAAAAAAAAAAAGCCAAACAGCTATAATTACACATTGCTCTTTCAAAAACTGTGACCAGCTTTCAAAAGCTATCCAACACTGTGAGAAACTCACTGACGTAACAGTACTGCTGCCAGAAAACTAGCAGGAGCAAAATTAGCCAGCTGAGAATATTCATGAACTTCAAGAGAGAACTGGACACCTGTCTTCGAAGAGAGCAGCAGAAATAATAATAATACAATTCTGTAGTATGGTGATGAACTAGCTGTTCTGAAAGCCAGTGTACTTTCATAGTCTGCCAAAGCTGACTGAAGGAAACATCCAGTCAAAGCCTGTAACTTAGGACCAAGTTTTCCAATTGCTTGGGCAGTTTCTGACTTGTACAGGTAGCAGTAAAGAGCAGTGGATTCATATTTCACAGAGCTCAGGTACAATGCAAACACTCCTGAGAATACTTTGTGGGGTTTGCATGTACTTTTTTTTCCCTTTGACAATACCAGCAGTAATCTGCAAAGAGTTGTTTCTTTGCTCCCTGTGGAACTTTTTGACTGGTTTATGATCATAGAATCAAAATCAGAATCAGTGAGGAGAGACAGGGAAAGCATGAAAACTGAGGTAGAGCAAACAGCAAACAGGTAATTACCAACCTTTGTTGGTACCAAACAAAACCTTACCCATTAGCTTTTGTTTATTCCCCCCACGTAGTAGGTGCTCTGTCTCTCATTTTTTACAATCCTACAGATGAGTGAACTGAGAGGATCTATCTGTATAAAATAGGGAATCCATTTTAGTAGGTTGACTGAGTTAGTTGCCTAGTCCTCCCATTGGAGCAATTTGCTAACAGCAGGAGTGTATCCAGCAAAATGTAGTTCTTCACACAGACCTCCCAAGTTGTCCCATCTCTCCATCAGAGAAACTTTTGTGAGGCCTGGGGAAGGGAGAGTCCTTCTGTAAAAATATAAATAAAAATGCCATGTCTAGGTGGAACCCTGGAAAAATTCCATGGAAGACTATCTCATTATGAACTCTTTTCCTACACACTGTACGCTAATCTGAAATACTAAGAGCAAGACAGAATATGAGCGGGGAAAACAGAGAGGCTTCAAGGAAGTGGGATCTGGACTCATTTGCTTTTGCTTTTTCAGATAATCTAGGAGATCTTGGGTGAGAGACACAGCTGCTGTGCCTCATTTTCTCCTCAGAAAAGAAAAATTAATTAATGCTAGTGATGTGCCTCCCAGAACCATCCAGAGAGATAATTTACTAGGATTTATAAAAATCTTGTAAGGAGGAGCAATGTATCTTTTAAATAAATAAAGTGTGGCCCACACTCCAAATGGCTAGTGCAATACACAGAACAAGGATTAGCCTGTAAGCATAATCCTTAATATTATTTTGTATGATATGCAGTGTTCTGCTTGGAGATGCTATCTTGTTGTCGGCACTTTTCTTCAAAATAGTTACACTATAAAATCTATCTCAAATCAGCTGACTGAGCAGGAATTGAATTTCATTGGCAATTGTTTTGAATGTTTCTAAACCTTGATAGTTCCCCCAGAGAACTGCATTCGCTTTAGGCAATCCTTAAAGCTAGCAAGAGGAGAGCTACACAAAGGCAGATTTGATGCTGTTAAAATGGTTATACTGGGTTGTGCATTTGACTTGGCTTTCAGGAGAATAAAATGGTTTATATGGGCGTGGGTGAGAGAATGACTTAAAAGTGCAAGTTATGCACCTGGGCTATTAAGCTATTTGTCTCTGTGTTCCTTAATACCTGGTTTCTGTCTCCAAAAGTGCACACAGGAGTATTTTCAGGCTAAGGATATATTATAGTCTCTCATCAGTTAAACAAGTGGGACTGAAAAATACCAGGTTCTCACTATTTCTTTTCTCTAATGCCTGTTTCAATAGAGATATGAGTTCTGGGAGCACTGTTATGACTTCATGCTTTTTTTTTCCAGAAGTAATGATAAAGAAGTAACATGAAAGACCAGCCCAAACAAAATCTTTGAACTAGAAGATGAACCAGATAAAAGACATACATTTCCCAATTCATTGCTATTTGTGCTTGTGAATTTTTGGCAAAGCAAGTGCTCCCTTGAGTTCCCAGATGCCCTATTCTCTTGGAAATCTTAAAGGCACAACCCAAAGCACAGGCAATGTTTCATGAACAAAGGAACCATTTCTGAGTGCAAGGACATTTTAAATTCATTTTGGTTTGTATTNATAGGGAAATAGCATCTATTAATCACCATTTCTGAGTGCAAGAACATTTTAAATTCATTTTGGTTTGTATTTAAGAAAAAGATTTGCATACAAACTTGACAGGATGTATGTTAAGTCAAAATGTATTGTGCTCCCCTAGAAGGAGCCAGGGAGGGAGAATATAAACTGCAACATTCCCTGGGCTTCTGCAATATTGCATCTGCTCTCAATTAAAGTGAGATGTGGTTTCTAGGGACCGTATCTATGGTATTTATCTTACAACCATTTTAAAAATTATTTTACAATGATTTTATGAATTGCAATTGCAGCTTAAATAAAGGGGTGCTACAGTAGTGACCATATTGTCTGCATATTCCCTCTGCTGAGAATCCCAATACATATCATGTTACTGTCAGAGACTTAGGGAATAGCTATCTATGAAGTACCAGGACATGAACAAGTGGACTTAAATAATTAAATCCACTACATCCACAGAAGACACTCTGTACGTGCTTTCAAAAGCCTAGAGAAAAACACCTGGGAAACCACTATCACAAAGTTCTGCACAGTGGGAAACAAACCCAGACAAGCCTTGAGCTTAAAACTCTAAGTTTTAAATGCATAAAATGGGGTTTCATCCTGCTGCATACTTTTTCCGTCCCCCTTCCTCTGAAGCCAATGGGGAGCTTCCATCTCAGTTAGTGACCAGCTCAAGCATTAACATGCAAGGGCTAAGAAAGGACGTTCTGTTTAAGAAGGATAAAATCTTCTAATTCAATCCCAAATAGTTCCCATAAACAGGTCTATTCATGCTTGCCATGTGAAATCACTGCTCGCAGTGTATGGCCAGCTGTCAGATGACCTATGTTATAGCATGTTTCTGCTTTTCTCTGGCTCTGAATGGTTTGTTAACATTTATCAGCTTTGTGTGAAAGGGATGGTCACAGCCAAAATTCATTCCCTCTGCCCTTTCTCTTGTCAGCACCACCAAATTATTACCCTTCCTGTCTGGTTTATGGTACAACCAGGTAGCTCTGCTAGCTGCTGAGCAAGGTGAAAATATCCACCTTATGCTTATGATGTAGGGCAAAAAGGAGGCCCCAAACCAAGTATTGAGAGTTCCATTATCCACCCACAGCATCATCCCACACTGCCAGATGTTGTCCTCTCAGGTATTATCCTGGAGCTCAAAACATTTATAGAGTCTATCTGGGCTATAGCATGCTCAGCCCCATGCACAGAAACTGGAATATAAGAACAGAAAATCTAGACAATATGAGTGCTTGAAGAGTCCAGAGGGCATAGGTACTTCTGATGAAGTGACCTTTACAGGCAGACATGAGGGTCCAGAATGAACATGGTTGGTGAGTCAGTTTGACAGCCAGCACAGCTTGTTCTTTGGACAGATCACAGATGTGTCCCAAGAATCTAGTCAGGATAATCCCCTGCCAGGAACATGTTGATTACAGAATATAAAACATAAAAATGAAGTCTCCAAAGCTCTAATAGGTGCAGTAACAGAGGAAAAAAAATACTTTCTGTTCTGATCTACTTTTAAGGAATAGCCCTGCCAGCAAAACTGCAGAAATGTCAACAAGCCCATCACTTAACCAATATGAGCTTTGCAAAACTGTACTAGTTTAATTAACATAGTTTTAAAGAAAAGGGTTAGTCCAGAAATGTTTCCCCAATAGAAGCATAAATTATCCAGAATACTTAGGCAGAATATAATGCAGTAGACATGCCTATATAATCAGGCAATCCCGTTTTTGAATAGTTGAAAACACTCTCTTTTTACCTAGCAGCCACTACAGAGAAAAAGGTAATGACCACTTGTTACCAGTCAGTGTGAAAGTGAGTACTCCTTCCAAACCCAGCAATCCAAGGTGACTATTGCTAGCCAGCTTAATATGAAAAAGATCACTTTTCAAACCTGTGTGCTGCATTAATATAGAAATAATAACTTCTAATTACAGCATAGCACAACATACAATTGCTCCTGTGCTGTAACTAAAATATTTTGGAAGATGAAATAGTTGAGAATTTCTATACTCCAGAAAAAGGGCCAAGAAGCAGAAAAAGCAGGCAGCAGTTTGTGGTTTCAGATGGCCCTGCCCACTTCAATTGTTAGTACCTGACACTTTTTCAGCCAGCCCTTATTAACATTAACAGACTACAGTAGTAGACTGCTACACTGATGTCACAGAAGAAAAGCATCAGCACTTCTGAAGCAGCTGAAGTAGTGAAAAAAAAGAGACAAATTCGTGTCAACAGATGTGTTTACCACTAATGATCATGAGGCCATGGTAGTTTTAATTACCCAGACTTCCCCGTATAATAATGGCCCCATAAAATGTTGACTAAATAAAAAATAACATCAATATACAGAAAACTGAAAGCAGATGACTGAGATTTTTGAGCCAGAAGCCATTGCTGGAAAAGAACAAATGCTTTTGGGAGTCTGTCACCTATTTGGCTAAATATATTTTTTTTAAATTAAATCTACAGTTAATAGCAACCAGATAATTTCTTTCAAGGTTCTAAATGTGCTCCTGCCAATTTGTAAACAGTGGTCCTATACAGAAATTGGCCACTGACAGAAAGCAAAATGGAGACAATTCAGCAAATTCTAGAGCACCAGTTTAACTAATCAAATAAATTTGCTCATAGGGCCCAGTCTTGCAAGAACCTAAGAGTAATCAATCCCTGGTCTCAACAGAATTTGAGGAGGATAAGCACCTTGAAGGTTCAGTTCTTAAGACAAAAAACAAGTCAGAAGCAGAGCAAAACTTTCATGAGGACCTATCTTAAAAACATTTAGCAAAATGTGGAGCAATTGGGAAGATTTAGAGGAGCACTGCAAATATTTCTTGTCAAGGTAAAGAAGTCACCCATTCACATTTAAAATATTCACTGATTTTGCTACTTCTTTTCTGGATTGTGGTTTTAGCTGTCTCAAGTGGATGCCACAACGGGCAGACTACTAAAACTAGTGGATTTACCAAATTACAGCCCCAGAATCTTTCCCCTTTCTCCTTATTTTGTAAAAGTTACAGCAGGCAGGCGCCAATACATTTCTATGTGTGTTAGATTAATTGAATCTTAATCTATGTTTATATTCTCTTCATACTCTGGTAATTGACATACCTGTGATGTATTCTACTTTGCCACAGTGACAAGAGACTGAATGGACCAGACAAACTTTTTAAAGGCATTAAGTGAGATCATATTAATTTCAGAAGCACTCTTCCAACTTGAGACCTTCGTACAATTAAAGAAAAAAAAATCGTGCTCTGAAATCTATATACTTAATGTGTTCCACAAAAGCCACCAGCAATAAACTTATAAACAATCTAAATTAGTGGCTTTAACTTTAACTAGTTAACATGTCTTAGTGGTAGGGTAGAACCTTAAACAACAAGCACACTTGCAAGATTTTTGTCATGGATTATACCAAAGTGTCTACATATGTACAGATGTGCTGTAGCACTGAACAGCCTGCAGTTCACAGCCAAGGATTAGAAAGAAAAAAGTTACTTTGTATAGTCCTTTCTTCTAGAATGTATTCTGTTAGTCTTCTCTTTTCAGATTTCTTTATGTTTACTTGAAAATTGCTAAGCTATATTTACATGGATAATGAGTTGTTATTATTATTACAAATGCACTCTCTTATTAGACTAGTAGCTGCTAACTACCATCTGCATTTCTCTATGACTATGCTTTCAAAACCTGCTCCAATGGAGAGCCCTAACCACCCTTTAAAACTGAAGGGGAGAAAAAAAATCATGAGTTGGTAAAGCCTTAAGTCTGTTAATCTGTTCAGGATTCTATCTCACTTTTTGGGGTCTCAGAAGGAAATGGCAGGGTAACAATCCCAGCAAGTGGACTCAGGTTCTGAGATCCAGGTTATTCAGTGCTCAGCAATAGCTCTTTTAGTTGTTTACTATCGGAAAAACTGATGTTGATCAGTTTGTGAATGTTTTTGAAAATAACCAGACTGTCAGGAATTAACACTCTTTTCAGTGCCTACACATGTAATCATGGAAAAAGCCACAATCAACAGCTTTTCCCAATACCCTTTTTTTACCCTTTCTGCATCTTCCACCTTCCAACACTGACCTTCCAGTTTCTCATGGCCATCCCCTCAAAGGCATCAGAAAACTGGGAGACACCTGAGTATGCTGACTCTTATATTCTGCTCATTTCTTTTGAAAACACGATCTTCATTTGATTAGCAGTGAGCAAGAAGAGGCAACCCTCTAAAGTTGCTAAAAAGAGAGCTGCTGTAATAAGAAGAGAAAATAAACCTACATGAGCATTCAGCTGTACACAGGCTGTGGAGCAGAGTTAAACTGCACCACTTGTGGCTTTGTTTGAGTATCATTTCACAAGGGCCTGAGAAGGGGACTGGAATTACTAGTGAAAAAGCATAGCATGAAAAATGGGAATAACAGGTGCATGTTTTAATAGCATTAGCCAGCAACACCTGTAACTGATAGACCAGGGCATGGGACTTCTAATAAATGGACACTGTCCATCTCTATAATTATATGCTGTAAAATTTCATTTCTAAAATCTGTGATAAATTACTACAGAATGGAAGGCATGCTGGCACCTTTCCAGTCACTGAGTTCTTAGCCTCATTTCAGACTTTGCCCAAAGGACCTGCATTAGATAAGCAAAAGATTAGGGTGGATGCATCTGGACAGAGTCTGAATGAGGGTGGAATACAGACTGCTTGTGTATTTGAAGCAACATCACTATGGGAGGAATTGTGGTTCCCACAGACTAGCGAAAAATATCAAGGCTGATAAATGCATTGAGAAAATGGGGGACAGTAATTTTCTGAGGATGATGCAATGAAGACAAAGATAGTCCAGGGTTAGAAAATTGGTATTAAATGAGAAATATATGTGGACCAACCACAAGCATAATTTCCCTTGAGACTAAGTGAGTGTGAGGATAAATGTCTGGAAGCAGTCTCTGCACTAGGGTTCAGAAGAATGAGGAACAAGGAAGCAAAGCTGTATGAAAACTGCATAGAGCAGTGCTATAGGATACTTCCAAGCAATTCCATTAAAACAGGATTTTCTCCCATCCCACAGAGGTTTAACTGCCTGTCAGACGTATATGATTTTTACACCAGACTTCCAAGTAAGTACAAATTGCTCTCAGCACATTTCAAGAACATTTAAAAATTGGCCATTTTAAAAGTTGGAAGCCAGTTGTAGTTTGGGAGCTGTTTTGTAGCTGAAAACTAGCTGGTTTGTGTTTTATAAAACCAGTCCATAATGGTGATTAGCCTTTTCAAAAACCATTTTATGTAATAATAATTGAGAAGTTTAATATTTTTAAAATGACTACTAAATACGTGTAACACTTTTGTACCTAAAAAACATTGTGGGTGAATTTGGTGCATGTAAAGGCAAAGGACAAACCTCACTGGCACAAGTCAAGGACTGCATGCAGATACTGCTCAAGCTTTCACATACAGCTATCACTGCATTCAAGTTCTTATCTGCAATACTTCAATATGAGACGTGGGCAAAGTCCTTGCAAATGGTGACACCTCTGTGTGGTTCTGATTACAACTCTGTCTTGTCCCATGAGTATTCCCACTGCCATCATTCAGTCCAGTTGGATTGCTCAAAGTCATAAGAGTCAAAAGAATAAAGTTACTTCTTCCTTTAGGACACAATCCAAAAATCTCATTACTTTTAGACTTATAAATCATGTAATCGTGTCTGGAGTTGATAAAAAAAAATTGAGTATTCCGATACTGTCAGTAACAGCTTTCAGGGAAAATTCTACTCAGTAAAAGCTTTAATATCTCATCCTTGCTCTGGATATAAATACAATAGAATGCAAAGTATTTTATTGCATTTTGTGAATTTGAATTTGTAATATAAAGACTATTCATTCAACGCTATTCCATCTCCCTCTGGGACATGCAATAAACCTGCGTGGTGTACTGGTTGTAAGTTCTACTCTTCTTTATAGTCCTTGTCTGCATACCTACAGCTGAACTAGACATCCAAAGAAGAATCCAGCTCAGAGATACCATCAGCCTCAATTTAGTGAACTCTAGCTCCGATCACTTCATGCATTCCCTTCTAAATCAGTTCTTCTCAAGAAAGTTAGACCTCACCTTACACCATTTTTCTGAATGTGTAGTTAAAGCTATATCTAAGTTCTTTCTGGATTGTGCTACTGACAGCCCACAATTTGCTCTAATTGTACAAACTCAGCTTCTGCCCTTATAAAATCAGAATAGTATCTATTTGTCAAATATATTGTGGGCAAAATTGTCTGTAGGGGGATGAGATCTCCAGTAAGACCATGTCTTACTGCAGATTTAACATACTGTGCACAGATAGCTTGGTACAGATGTCATAAAACATTAATTTTCTTAAGATTTCCTCAAAGCATGACAAAATTACTTCAGTATTTGAAAGTGCCATCACATGATCATTTAAGCTATCTGAAAAAAAAAAAAGCTATTCAAGTCTTTCTTGGTGTTCTTATGGGTCAGTGGCAGCAATAAGTTCAGAAAGCCTGTTTTGACACTGTAACATGCTACCTGTGTGTTTCTAGTGCTTCACAAACTGCCCTGTGAAAGAAGGCAATTTTAGTAGGCGTGATTTTGCTAAACTTTCATCATGTGCATGTTCTAGGTAGCTTGTCAGGTCCATAAAACCTCACTGAATTAAAACTGAGCACTGACTGACCTGCAAGAAGCTGGTACACTGGCTGTCTGGTGCTGTCTGTAGCTTGATAGCTACAAAATCAATCCACTAGGCAAGGAAGCATCTTTCTGATTTCTCAAAGTTGACAATATGAAGCAAAATGCAATGCAACAGAGCCTGAGGTCACAAGACCACTCCTGTGAATTGAAACCAAGGGAAAAATTGTCCTATGTGTGGGATCTACCTCTAATTTCTTCAGAGGACATCTGGTCTGTCTGTCAAAGCACACCCTTTAGGAGTTTGGCCATAAAATTGCAATTCTGCACTTGTTAACAAACAACCGTGCTGGAAGCTCAAGAATTCAAAGGGGGAGATCTCCTGTATTTGACAAGAAAAAAGAAATCTTTTATTTCTCAATCGATTTGAGTAATTTGTTCTGAACAGAGAAGTACAGGAGAGGATCCCTTCAGTCAGACACGTCTTTCTCTCCTTGCTCAGGAGACATCTGCCGTGGTAATTTCACTGCACAGATATTCCTTCACACGTGCTATCACTCTATCTGTTCCTAGGACTTCCAGGAAACACTCTTTAATTAAAGCAGTAGTGCACAGAAAGGCAGAAAGACAGTCTTTCCTACTAACAGTTCTTACATCCAAGAGGGATTTCCTACCCTGTAAATCTTCACAATGCTTAGACGAGGTAAGAAAGCAAAGAGAATTCAAAATTCACATCTCCACCCATAAATCCATTTAGTAAAAAAAATAGTCCCATGAAAATATGGAGGAAAATTTCACTAACTTTATTTCTCAACCTTCCGAGTGCTCTTTCCATGTGAGGAGGCTGTGTGACTTCCTGCTTGTGAAACAGGGAGTGAAACATTCACAGGCCCAGCTTTGGTACCCAGTGCTCAAAATACAGGTGGAAGATACATGAAACAGCACAAGGAACAGACAGAATCCTGCTGGCTGTCGCTGAGGCAGCTCAGAATATACATTGGTCCTTCCAAAGTCAATTCAAACCTTTTAGCTCAAATTCTAGTTGCTTTGGACAAGAGCACATAATAAAGCTTTGTGTTCAAACTTCCAACTTCAGACCACACCACAATGCTTTTGAAAACTTACAATCATAGAAATTGAAGATGTGGGTATGAAGAACAATGCTTTCAAGAGGAATGCAAGATATTGTTGGTTGGTAATTAAAATTCAGAGGTTACTTCAGGCCTTCAGTCACTTCAAAAACTGAACTCTCCCACACATTTTGAAGATAGTCTGTTCAGGTCTAACACTGTCTTCCTTTTTTTCAACTGGCATTCCACTGTGTCCCAGTATTGATTTCTGACTATATTTCTTGTGATCAACATTACAGTTGTTTATAATGTAAGGGCACTCAGTGGCCCCAAAGAAGGATTTTGATCCCCCCGCCGTCTCCCTGTTTTTGCTTATACACAGCAATACAGAACCATGCTTGAGACCTGCCTAGCCCAAGAAGTTGTGTCAACTGGTTCTGTCACTTAGCTGCTACAAATCCTTTCTAGGCAGCTGTGGGGCAGTCTGCCCTCATAAAATAGCACTCTAACCCCTAAAAACTCTGTCTTAAACTGTAAGTCATAATGAAGTATGAAGTATCAGGTTTTATTCTCTACTCAATTTATTAATCTTGTAAGCCATTAAGTGTAACAGGTGATGGTTTTGTTGTTGTGTTTATCTTGCTTGGAATATTTTGCTCTATTCTTCACTTCAAGATTTTGGAGAAGTCTCAAGTGTCGCAGTTCCCTAGATAAGAAAATATTTTCTTGGGCTGATTTTCAGTTTGCCATCTTTCATTGGAAGTACACCTTGCAAAAGAGGGCTCCCAGACTAATATGAGATTATATTTACAATTGTTTGGGTTTTTTTTATTATAACCCCTCTTATTTGTCTTCTGACAGATATGTTCCAATCATTGCAGCCTCACTTCAGTCTTCCTATTATCTCATCTCCATAACAGACATTTCCTTTTGGAAATTGCATGACTAGAACAACATACAATATTCTTACAACAAAAAAAAGGTACTGATTTTTCTAATGGTATAAAACGTTTTTGGTATTGTTCTCCAGACAATTCTTTACTCAACCTAAAAAGCCCCCGCCTTAAAGACTTTACAGACTAATTCAAAACAAGTCCTTTCCCTGTCAAACGCACATTGAAGGTAGGAAGGAAAAATGTGATGTTCAAGCAAAGTCATTAAGATGACAAATTCTAATGCTATGTTATTTCTGTAATTTTCTTTAACAGAATTGCTTTATTTATTCTGGAAATTCTTAGGGAATGATTCTCTATCACCTTTGTACCATAACAGGGCAGCTGGGCATTCCCTGATGTAGGAAATCCCTGCACAAAATAAGGCAGTGTAGGAGGCCTTCATAGGTGGCCAAGGCGGAAAGGAGCAAGTGGCATAGGATAGGCCCTGGGGAACTGTTCTAACTAGTGTAATTTAGAGCATTCCTGCTCTCAGTTATGCCAGGGGCCACTTTGGCATCAATTCAACCTAGAATCCAGGGAGATGAAAAATGGCTTAGAGCCACTTTCCCCCTCCCTGTACCCTGGGCCTGCACCATGTGTGGTTTGGCTGGCTCTGAGGATCTGGCCCCTACATTTTTAAACAGAGCATTTTAAGTTGAAGTTGAAAAGTGAAAGAAAACCGAATATGAAGAGTAAAAGGAGTAGGAAAGTGCTAAAGAGAGAGATTAAAAAAGAAGAAAAAAAAAGGAGGGAAACAGAATGGGTGGTATTGCTAAGTGTGAAGCAGAGCTCATGTTTAGCAAACTGAAGGAGAACTGGGGAAGTCTGGATTCACTTCCCAGCTACACCAGAGACTTTCAAATGACAACACTAGTCTATTAAGGTCACTTTCAAGGGGGCCACTTTGACCAGCTATACTAAATATGTTTAGCTTATTCCCTGAGAACTCAACAGCTTTGCTGGCAACCGCTGTCACAGAACCTGAGGTAACAAGTGCCTTACAGCCCTAACTACTTATAATAGGACATGTCTGAAAAAAAGACACTCCTGTCTTGAGAAGATCCACAAGACTCATGCATGGAACAACTTTGGTGCAAGGCTGAGTGCATGGAACTCAGAAATGATGCTCTGTACTGCAGTTTCTCCTCTATCATGTGATATAAGAGATCATGCTGTATCACACCATGGTAATGGAGAGCTCAGATCCCATGGTAAATCTGCATCCAATGTAGACAGGAGAGGGAGGTAGGAAGGGATTTTAGAGCTGAGGGAACCCGAGATTTCATTTCAAAATGTGCATGTTCATCAAGCTTTACTCAGAGTTTCCCTTCACCTTGGTTTCACATCTGCAGAAGGGAAATACCAGTTCCTCTGTAACAGCAGTGTGGTAAGGATGCATTGGAACAGAATATGTCCAAACTCAACAACAACATGTAAAAGGGGCGGGGGTATGGGGGGGGGAAATCCCTACACTGATGGAACTTCAGCCTCAGATTTAAGTGTATCTTGACAAATAGACAAAGGACAGGTGTTTCTGGAATTATGATTCAGCATGTATCCAAACATGCTAATAAAGCTTTAAAATTATTACCTGGAAAATGTGGATGATCTTATTGGAATCTTGCAATATCCATTATACTCAGGTTATGCCACACTATGCAAAGTGCCAGAGCAGGAATGCTGGGCGTGTGGACAGAGGTATAAGGGGTGCAAATATTCATTCTGAGCACCTTCAGCATACCCTGTCCTTCAGCCTTTGTCATAGGAGTCTCCAAGGAATAAATCCTACTCTTCCAGAAAGACTGACTGGTAAGCAAGAGTCTAAAAAAGAAAGAACGGAAGGAGGAAGAAAGAGAGCTAGAAGCAGAGCATAATTCCCATTTACAGCCCTTCAAACCTTACTGACTATGTCTAGCAGGTTTAGTAGTACAGTACTGGTAGGTGTTGTGCCCTGTTTCTGCAGCATATTTGTAAAAGTTCTATATGACACACCCACCACTACTACTTTCATGATGGGAGATGATGTTCAATAGCACTGAATGTGTTTGCTACCAGAAGCCAAAGTCCTTGCTACAAGCACCCAGGGAGATATTCTCTACATTTTCTTGACTCAGAATCCCTGCAAATTTGAGGGGGTTGTCAAACCCCAGCCTCTTGTACCTTTCCCCAAACACTTCCCAGACCAGTGGAACACTACTCCAAATTTCCTCAGTGCCCAAAACCCCTTCAAGCACTAGCATTATTCTCCTTTTTATCCGAACCTAGGGCATCCTTTCTGCTAAGTATGAACCTCCAAATTCCTTTCTGATGTTTGGAATAGCATCAAGCTGTTTCACTTAGTGCCTCCATGTTGCTGCTATTGCTTTGCTTGCCTCTCTCCTCTGTTACCACTCTCATTAGATAATACACAGGGCCAAGCCCTTGCCTAGTCCTCCCTGTAGCAAAACAAAGCAGAAAGAAGAAAAAAAGAGGGAGAGAGAAAACAAAACAAAAAGCCCCAGTTCCCACTCTGGCAGAGATTTTAAAACACAGAGTCCAATTATGAAAAGGTTATCCAGATGGGACCCAGAGGGCGGGTGAGGGGAAGGAGAGCTGTCATCCAAAGGGAAAAAAAATCAGATGTACGGTAGCCCTATTCCTAGAATATGATTCCTATTCCATGTGCAAATGTACAATGCAACGATAGTTCTCTTAGCCCATATGGGCTGGGTTAATTGGATGTAAGGAATTTTTTTTTAAATAACCCATTCATTTGATAAAAATCCAGCCTCAGTGATCACACCAAGCACAACTATTTCACTAAAAAAGCTTGTTTCTAACTGAATGAGATTCCTTCCTACTTTTAACTCTCTACCCCACAACACTGAAAAGCCAACCCTGTTGAGAATATAGTTAAAATGTAAAGCAAGTGCTTTCAGTTTTCAAATTTTCTTTGTATTTAAACAGAGCTGGGTTATTTTTTCTGAAATAGCCCCTGAAAAATTCATTCTCTGAAAGAAACCCGACAGAAAATTATGATGTAAAGGGTGGACAACTGAAAGGCTGCAATCAGCTGAGTGGAAATGGCCTTTACAATGTCCCTGTACAAGCACAGGGTGTTGCCATAAGCTTCACCTGTACTATGTGGCTGCACATAATATGTCACTGTTTTACTACTGCAATACTTGAAGCTGACTATGAGTGGAAAGATATTTGAAGGGTTATTACAACTGTGGAGGATGCTAAAATAGTATTACTTATTTAAAACCCCTGAACTATTACCTACTCAAAAACTCAGAGAATGACTAAACCCCTGTCCTTAGCATATATGAGCTGAAACCTAACTTACCAAAGGTGCCAAACTGAGTTGCAGTTTTCACTTCTCTGTCTGAGGCTAATCAAGTTCTGTCACAAGTTACAGCAGCCCCAGGATTACCTGAAATTCCTGTTGCTGGCACAACCCAGCATTTAAAATAGCTTGCTTCAGCTACTGTTTTGTGTTACCAAGGGGTTTTTTTATGGCAAGGGAATCCCAAAACAAGCTCTGAGAGAGTCCTAGTTAGCAGCTTCTTTATGTATTTTTCTACTGCTACATGGGCACAAAATGGAGCTAGAGGAAGAATCTAAACTCTACTAAAAAGTTACCCATCAAATTCTGTAATTTCCAATTTTGCACAGTTAGCTAGGAAAGAAAAATAATGCGATACAATCGAAGTGTATTTAAGTGCTTATACCAGGCATATCAGAAAGCAGTACAAAGTAACAAAATCATTGATCTCAAAAGGTTAAATTCAACTTTCTCACAGTGCTCGAAAGTTAAAGGTATTGTGATAGGGAAGTGTGTGGGGGTGGATCTAGATTTGATTGAGTGCATTTTTCTGATATCTTACTCCAAATATTTTTTTTAAGGAAATTTCATAAACCACTCTAGGCAAGTTTTCTACTCTAGTCTATCAAAAGGGTGTTCTAACGTAACGCACTTCAGTGCAAGGGCATATTTCCGTGACTTCGGATATCCCTTCCTAGATGTCCTTTCCACGTGTTGGCAGATCTGACCGAAGTCGCAGCCGCAGCTGGCTCTGAATGGCAGATATCCGCAGCGCGGCTGTGTTTTGTCTTGGCACCAGCCGAGCTCCCGCCTCCCTCCGCTGCTAAAACTGCGTGCGGTAGTAGATTGCGTTGGAGTAGAACCCTCAGCTGTTGCGAAGCAGGTATTTCTATAGTTCTTCTATAGTATTTCTATAGGTTCTTCTATAGTAACTTACGCAGCAAACTGTACAGTCCTAAAATTGACCTAGAGAGGGACCCCCCCCCAAAAAAAAAAAAAAAGCTAGAAACTATTCCATATATAACTAGAACACAGCTATTCAGCTACTTAGACAAGACAGGATAGGCGGAAAAAGTGCAGTCAGGATCCTGTATGTTTGACTTGGGTGTACTAACGCTCACAACTCTTTTCCTCCCCTCGCTCCCTTTCACTCCTTCCACAAAGTCTACATTTTATTTATTGATTGGACGTATTTTACAGATCGGAGGGCTCTTTCCCTCACCCCCAGCCCATCCAACCCCCCGGCTCCTGCAGGAGGAGGAGTAAGAGGGGGAGGAGGCAAAGTGGGTGCATTACGAGCTGATTGTGCTCTTGCCCCGACCTCCAACAGCCTGATCTGCCTTTGAAGTTTTCCACCCCTCGACTTGAAGTGAGATCGATTACAGAAGAACAACAGGGACAAAGAATCTGCTGCTTTACGTGCAGCCACTTTCCCACGATCGGGGCAGCCAGCTCGACAGCAGCAAGAGATCACCGCTGTCCCTTATGCTCCTCCTTGCCACCATTCAGAAAACATGCAGCCCCCGCCCCGCTTCGCTTAGGAAAGCTGGGGGGCAGATTACAAAATTGAATCACGTTGTTTAAGAACGAAGCAACTAAAGGGCGAGTAGCGTAGTCTCGGTCTTTGAAAGGAAGCAGAAAAAAAATCGGTGCTGAGCATTGGGAGTTGTGCTGGGGGGGGGGGGGGAAGGCGCATTTAAAGCGTAGATAAATTAAAAAACATGGATAAATGGCACAGTTTTGCGAGAGGCAAAGCAACAGCCTCCTCCTCGGCTTGCTGCGGTGCTGGGGGCTCGGCGCAGGCAGGCGGGCACCGGGTACCGAGGCCGGCGGGGTCACACCGCCCGGCAGCGTGCCCGCGGCGCTGGGGAGAGGGCTGCGGCCACAGCCGCCCTGGAGAGCGGGGCAAACCTTTACCTTCGTGTCTGGTGAACGCGTGCGCGTGTGTGAGAGAGAGAGACTACCGCAAAAAAAGTTTATAAACCGGGAGGGGAATGAGGGCGGGGGGCGCCGGGACAATTACAAAGGGCAAAGCAAAGACGTTAAATGCCTTACCGAGGCGAGCGGAGCCGGCTCCGTCCAGCCCAGGGCCGGAGGTTCTAGACCTTGCCTTGCCACAGCCCTCGGGGATGCCCCTCCCCGGGCGCCTTGAGGGAGCCCCCAGCCCCGGAGCTCCTCCAGCTGGCCCCCGGGCCCTTGTGGCCGCTTTCCCCTCTGCCCGCCACCCGCCGGGGCAGGAGCCTCCCGGCCAGCGAGACCCGCCGCCTCGCCCACCCCGGCCAGCCTCAGGGGAGCGCTCACCGCCCCCTCTGCCCCTGCCAGCCTGGCCCGGCCCGCGGGGGGCTACATGGACTTCTCTTCCCTCCCTGGCACGCCAGGAGTGGGGAAAACTGTTGCTTAAACTCGTTTTGAACCCACGGCACGCCGGCTGGCTTTTTCCAAGAAGAAAAACGCGGTTAATGTGTCACCGGGCATCCAGTCCATTCATAAAAAAAGAAAAAAAAAAAAAAAAAAAAAAGGAAAAAGGGAACCAGCGGCAGGGCGCAGGGACCCCCAAAGAAGGCAGCTGCGGCGGGGGATTTCCTCCCCCTCCCGCCCGGCCGGGCTCCTCCTCCCCAGACTGCGCGGCGTCGGGACGGCGGGCGCACGGGACGCGGACAATCAATAGCCACGGTCACAAATTACCGCAGGAAGTGTTAGCTGCGCACCAGCTCCTAAACAAGATCGATGGCCTCCCGCTGCTGCACAGCCACGAAGGGCTCACCCACCCTCCCTCCACCCCTCTCTTCAGCCCCGGCCGGCGAATTCCGTCCTCTCGGGGGACGGGACGGGGGTGAGGGGAGTGGCGGGGCCGGGCGGTCGCGGTGTCACACACAAACCCAGCCCGGGGGAGGACCGGGCCCAAGCCCAGGTGACATGGGGAGATCCCCCGGTTACCCGCGGTCCCTGGCTGGGGCGCGGAGCTGGCTCGGGAGCCACCCGCGCCCCCGGCCCCGTGGACGGTGACTAAGGCCCCTTGTCCCACGTGGGCGGCCGCCGCGCCCCCTCCCCCGGCCGCGCCCGGCTGACACCGGGAGCGCTGACTCAGCGCCCCCCGCCTGCGGGCGGCCCGGGGAAGCGGTGGGGGCTGCCCGAGCCGTGCGGGTCGCTACCGCCCTGGTCCCACTCCGGACCACCCGGCGCTGAGCCCGTCTGACCGAAGGAGGGGCCGGCACCAGGAGCGCGGCAGCGCCTGAGGTGTTCCGTGAGCGGAAGCGGGATGGGATGTCGGGAAAGCCAATAATTCCCTAAGAAGCCGTGGTAGTGCGGGAGGCTGGCGGGCAGTGGTTTCTGGGAACGCTCCCGTCCTGCAGACGCTTCGGTCACTGCTTCCAGCTGCTTCCCTGGGCAACCTAGAGCTGCACCGCAGGGCATCGCTCTGTCAGGAAGCGGGGTCCCTCCGCTCTCCCCTGCGCTGCCACCCAAGCGCTTGGTGCTGGCTTGAGGAAAAAACTGCCGTTTAAAAAGAAACTATTTCTGTTCTTTTTGGTTGCAAAAGTCCTGTCCTTACGTGGTGGAGAATTACCTGTTCCCTTTCCGGTTTCTTTTTTTTTGGTTGACTGTTCCAACATATGGAATCTTAAGCAGGTTTAATTTGATAATGTCTCTTAAGTGTTACAAAACCAGTATTCTTGTGCTGTTAATTACATTAGCGAGGTAAATAACAGTCCCACTTTGAATGTGTGCATTTATATAAGCATAATTATACCTCCTTGGTATGTGTGTACACTGGTACATCTGTGTGTATGTCACAACAGGTAACCAAGTCACACACAAAATCTGTTAAGTTGGTTTGTGTGCAGATGCATTATGATTGTTTTAACTTTCAGGAGAACATAATATACAATGCATATTATAAAATAGATGATAATGTATATCGTATGTAATGTATATTAAATATATACGTTACTGAAGGTAGAAATACCACAAGTTAATTGAGTTGTAAAATTCAAGCATACAGTTTGGAAAATACCTAAGTCAAGGGTGCCAGCTTAATCAAAATTCATCTTCCGTCTTGGTGGTGGTCTTTCAATTAAACATTAACATACTTTTTTTTTCTTCCTGCAGTTTCTTTCAAAACATAAGATTTTCTTTTTTTTTAACTCTTCAATAGTTTTGCTATCGTTCTCAAGACTGGGGCTTCCTGTATTGATAACTACATGCTATTCAAACCTCCCATTGAGTACAAAATATGCTCATGAGATTTTTCTCTTAATATTTCATCATAATACCTTATTGTTAGGGAAATATTAATAAAATTATACAACATCCTTGTGGAGTAAGATTTTTTGATCAATACTGAGCTGTCCCAAGACCCAGAGTGCAACTCCTCCACCTCAGTGCTCATATTTGACATCTTTTGCCCTCAATGGAGTTCCTCATTCTCTCCAAAAGAAGATTCAAAATTTGCCCTTTGTACCTTTGGCTGCAGAGATTTGAGGTCTATGTCAGAGTAGCTTGGGGACTGATATTAAACCCCCAGCTCAGGTGTTGCTAGTAGTAAATAGCACGGCAGGATCTTGCTCAGCACAGATCAACCACCCAAGGTGGAGCTTAGCAAGGCTGATGCAAGTTTTAGAGCCCATGCTGAGCAGCTTGCTGCTGAGTGCCTGCTGACAGGAGTCACACTACCTCGCTTAAGGTAAAACATGTTTTGTCTTCATTCTCAAGTCCTTTCACATATTATTCCTCTTCTGTGAGGCCAATGCAGCTATTTCAGTAGAGCAATTTGCTTCCTCTTATGCCTATTCTGCACCTATGTTTTTCAAAATCACACAAAGATAACAAAACCATATTTTCTCATTTAATGGTAATGGGGTCATTTTAAATCTGTGAAGAAAGGTTGGACCAAAAAAATAGAAACACATCTATTACCTGTTTTGTATCATTAGATTGGTATCCTTGATCTGTTGTTAGTTTCCACACACAGATATAAACATGGAAATAAATTCAGTAGCGAGAAAAAAAAGCTGATAAAACCTGCTTTAATAAAAGAAGTGGTATTAAAGACATTCAGTGTACAGAACATTACCAAAAGACTTGAACATGCTGTCACCACAACACCATTAGTCTACATCCTTAATGTATGTCCCTTAACATACATCTGTACTCAATGTACCTTGTAATTACCTCATTATGGTTAACTACTGCTGACCCCTGTGTGGAACATGTTAACATATAGAGCAACTGTGAAATAGCTAGGGAGAAGCAAGGGGAGACTTTTCAGAACAAACCTACAATTCCGTTGACATGGTCTGGCCACAGAGTTAGCATCATAGGCTTTGCTTCCATATTTAAGTCATTTCCATTCCACAAATATTTCTTTAATCAGCAAAACAAAGAAACAGCTGTTACATGATAGATGAAGCAAGTCAGAAAAACTAACTGCATGTAACACAAGGACCAGGTAGTGATCAGATTTGGTATCTACAACTCAAAATGAAGTCCCTGAAATAATGTCGGAATTCTGTTTACTTACTTAAACAAAATTCTTCATAGCACTGTTATAAGAAATAATTACCAAACTGGGCTTTACCACTGAGAAACCACTTGGCCCAAATTCCAGGGCAGTGCTGTTGTACACAGTCCCACAACCTTGGGGAAAGAATAATGCATTTCTACCTTAGTTTCTGTATCCTACAGCCACAGTTCCAATTCCTGACTTTACCCATGGTAGTGACAGAGCAAGCTGAAAACTTAGACACTATTATGATGGATTCCAATTATTTCAACTATATCTCCCCCATCCCCTACACCAAAACAAAATTATAGACTCCCTTGTATAAATACAGGTTCATTTCATGAGCAAAATTCCTCCATCTCTGCAGACTCCAAAATTAATTATCCACCTCTCCTTCCTCCAAACATAATTTATCCTAGCTGCATTCATTACTGAGCAGCTATATTAGCTTCTGCTGTTTCTTTAACTCTTCTTAACTTATGCCTCTTACTGTTTCACCCCCCTCTTGTGAATTAGTGAGTGGTGAGCAGGAGCATAGGACAGCTGGAAAGCAAAGCCTTGTGTACCTGGTCCATTAAAGAGACAAAGCTGGGGCACCTCTGGATGGCAGGTGGGTGAAAAAGAATGCTCAGTCATGGAACTGGTTCTAAAAACCTGTATTTTCCTTTTAAAACCCTTAAAAGGGTCTGAAATCCTCCAACCTATTCGGAAAATCATTAGAACTGGCAACTCTGCTAACGGTTCTCAGTTGCTTGTCTTTCACTCTCTTGCCTCTTGTAATGTGTTTCCCCTTGCCAGGAAGATTTCCAAGCCAGACAGCACCTGAATTTCTAATGCTAAAAGAAAAAATGTAATTTTGGTGTTTCTTTAAGCATCATGAAGAAGAACTGAAGAACACACACCACTCAGAAAAGCTGCACCATTAGCAGCTGGTGAGTCAAGGCAAACTGGGCTCTAAATAGGTCAAATGTCCTACCCCACTGCACCACTGCCACTGCTCAGGGAAGGAGAGAAACCAGCAGGGCAAGAGAGGTGATTCTCCTCCTCTGCCTCCTTCTTGCGAGACCCACCTGAAGTACTGCATCCAGCTCTGGGGCCTCCAACATAATGAGGACATAGACTTTGGAGCAAGAAGGGCCATGAAGATGCTCAAAGGCTGGAGTCCCTCTCCTATGAAGATACACTGAGACAGTTGGTGGTGTTTAGCCTGGAGAAGACTCGACTCCAAGGAGACCTTACAGCAGCCTTCTAGTACCTAAAGGAGACTACAAGAGAGCGGGAGAGGAGCTTTTCATATGGCCCTGTAGTGACAGGACAAGGGGGAATGGCTTTGAACTGAAAGTGGGTATGTTTAGGTTAGATATTAGGAGGAAATTCTTTACTGTGTGGGTTGTGAGGCACAGGAAAAGATTGCTCAGAGAAGCTGTGGATGCCCCATCCCTGAAAGTGTTCAAGGCCAGGTTGGATGGTGCTTTGAGCAGCATGGTGTCGTGAAATATGTCTCTGTCCATGGCAGGTGGCTTGGAATTACATGATCTTTAAAGTCCCTTCCAACCCAAACCACTGTATCATTCTAAACAGCACAAGCCTTTCTCCTACAGAGAGAGATCCTCCTCCTGCAAAAACCAGTTCTCAGTTTGGCTTACTTTCTCTTCATGTTCACAAAATGGTACCAGCCCAGTTTTGATCCCAGTACTGTTCAAGAAAATTGGAGACAAAAGGTCTCTACAGGTATAACACATGGTTGGCTGTTTGAAAAGATGGAGGAAGTAAACTCACCTCAAATTTAGGAGCTGGGAGTGGGAGTAGCCACCTTTCTGACCCCTGTGCTACCTCCCCACCATTTTCAGGGGACTGGACACAGCTTCCATGTGAAGGGAATCGCTGCAGATTCAGCTGGAGAAAGAGGAAGATGTGGACTGGGCCAGACTGGCATCAATCACCCGGAACGTATACATTAAGGAAAAGCTGTGAGTTCTCAACAGGGTCAGATAGCACATGATTTCTGTGTTGCATTTGTTTGTCACAACAGCTTTTCCAGAGGAGGTCACCGTTACTTTGCTTATTATAAATGAGCAGGGTAGGGTTGTCGTTATCATGCGTGCATCCTGCAGAAGGGGAGGAGGTGTTAAAACAGAAAGGTGGGTCCAAAGAAAAGGCTCTAAATGACCATACTTAAAATTTTCCATCTCACAAGTTTCTTGGAGTCTGACTCTTGACTTTTTCATTTGTTGGGGAGACGGGGTTAGCAGCTCTGTGCACAGTGTTTGAAATAAATCCGTTTCTTCAAATTCAAAGTCAAATTCAGTATCTCCAGCAGCAAGTCAGAAACTAAAAGTCATGACCAGAAGTGAGGTAACAAAAGTTTAAAGTGAGGTTACAAGCTTGACAGAAATGAAATTATTTAAGCAACATCTGGGCATGCAAGCCCATCAAAAGTGAAACTAATGTTTAGTATTTTCCATTGCTTGTGCATTTTTTCTGAAGCTCCAGCTCCTGGAGTTCAACCATCTTCTACTTACAAGTAGACATGAGGGAGCAAAGAAAAAAGCATGAAAAAGCGAGAGAAATGCGTCCTAATGGCTTTAAAGAAATCACCTGGGGTGGAAAGGTTGTGTTGAGTTTGACTTTTTCTTAATTTTAGTGAATTTAGTTTTCTTAAGTCATTCAGTATTGACTAACAGTGCTAAGGTGTTTCCACTTAGAACTGTGGGAAAGCTCCTCCCAGGACAGATACTGCCTTAACACTTTGCAGCCTCTTATACATTACTCTGTCCACCTTGAAGACTAAAGTTCAAATGTTCCAGGGTGGCAATATATCCATTTTGGTTTTGGCAAATCATTCACTTCAAAGACAAAAGCCTTGAGTACAACTGTCTCAAAGGCAATATAGTACATATTTATTGCAGGGCCTTTCTAAATCACAGTAAAAATCAAATTATTTTTTCTTTATTTTTTGCTGCTGCAATGGCAAATAAACTCACAGCTGTACCTGAAGAAAGGTGATGTTTGAAAGAAAGAAGTTAGAGAATTACTGATGCTGAGACTTGTGTCATTTTATGCCATTAGTTTCTTCACAAAGCTGAGTCTCTTTGGCCTTTGGTTTCCTCATGTGCCAAATGGAATAATTTATACTTTACCTGACAGCAGCTGTGAAATAATTAACATTTGTAAATGCTTTCAAAATCCCATTGGGAGGTGGAATACCAAAAGAATGCAATGTATTTATGGGCTCTGAAAGTATAGATCACAGAGTCAAGATTGGAAGAGACCTTCAAGATCATGTAGTCCAACCATCAACTGAGCACTACCATAATCACCCCTAAACTATAACCCCTCACACATGAGTGCCACATCCAGATGCCTCTTGAACGCTTCCAGAGTCAGGGACTCCACCACTTCCCTGGACAACTTATTCCAATGCCTGACCACTCTTTCAGTGAAATTTTGTTTTCTAATATCTAATCTGAACCTCCCCAGTCACAGCTTAAGGCCATTTCCTCTAATACTTTCAATTGAGACATGACAGAAGAATCCAATTCCCACCTTGCTACAGCCTCTTGTCAGGCAGTTATAGAGGGCAAGGAGGTCTCCCCTGAGCCTCCTTTTCTCCAGGCTTCCCCCAGCTCCCTCAGCCACTCCTCATATGACTCACTTTCTAGACCCTTCACCAGCTCTGGACACGCTCCTGCACATCAGTGTTCTTGTTGTGAGGTGCCCAAAACTGAACAGAGCACTCAAGGTACAGACTCACTAGTGCTGTGTACAGGGGGACAATAACTGCCCTAGTCCTGCTGACCACACTACTCTTGATACAGGCCAAGATGCTGAGTACCACGTGGGCACACTGCTGGCTCATATCCAACCAGCACCCCCAAGTTCCTTTCAGCTGAACAGCTCTCAAGCCACTCTTCTCTAAGTCTGTAGCATGGGATTCTTGTGACCCAAGTGCAGGACTCGATGCAGAAAAAATTGTGTTATTTTACTACCAGCCAGTTTTTGCTAGAATTTATGCTAATAAAACACCATATTTGCATCAAATTACTTGGTTTGAGTATTAGGCTTTTTCAACTCTTCCCATTTTTTAAGGTAAGCTCTGTGTCTGGTTTTACCCCAAAGTAAACGTGTATGGGTGAATGATGAAATCCTTGAAACTTTTTAATGGAAATTATGAGACAGTATGAGCTATCATAGCATCTCCATATATGTAATGTTTTGTGATGTGTGTGTATGTATTTCCTTAGTGTTCGGAATGACTAGCTGTTATGCCCAAAATAGCCTTTGTACTTTAGTCATGTGTTTTTTTTCTCGACAGTCACACTGAGTCTTTGCAGTCAAAATTTCCTAGCCAGTCATGCAATCAAGTACAGATCAGCTGTGTTCACACTGCCAAAGACAGCCTGTACCTCAAAGGTTCTTCAGCTTAGCTACTTCTCACAACTTCCTAAGAACAGCTTCATAAAGGAGGCTTTACGTAGATGTTTAGGCTATTACCAAGACCACACTTTCCAGTAATCTGACCTGCCTTTCTGTGAAAAGCCAGCCAGGGAGGGGTTACCCAATTGCCTTTGGAGGTGAAGGGGGAGATGTCCAGAAGCTCAGAGTTCTTATCACCCACCATTACTTTCCCCAGGTCGGGGGGAGCAGGAGGGGTGTGCACAAACCTCTCTCTCTCTCTCTCTCTCTCTCTCTCCCTCTCTCTCTCCCCCCACCCCCCCCCAAAACAAGCAACCTACCAAACACCAAAGCAACAATTTCTGCTTCTCCATGATGTTCTGGCCAACAGTGATGCTTTGCTCTTGACTTTTTTCAGCTCCTGGGGCTTGCTTCCCTCATCTGCAAGTCTGGGAAGGTTAAGAGTGAGGCTTTAGCAGACACACAGGTCATGACTCCAGCCGCTGGAAAGCTTTTGATTTTCTTTGGGGAGCCAGGGAGAAAACTGATGTGAGACCTGCGAGCACCTGGTGAGTAGATGGGAGCCAGGCAAGCAGAACTGTGCCCACCTGCATTGCTGAAGGTGCCTCTGGGCAGAGCAAAGGGGAGCCTGAGCCACTGGTAAAAACAACTTCTGTTTCTCTGTGCCTTACATGTGGTGGTAGTAGATGTAGGAATTAGTTGAACAGACAGCAGAAGGTCAGTGCTGCCTGGCTTCAGCAGAGTGTGTTTGCACCCCAGTCAATACAGCCCTCTAAACAAGAAAAGAGTGGTTTGGTAATAATGAGACTTTCCACAAATATGATTTGTCTTGAAACAAACCACATTCCATTTAAAATCCAAAATGGCTTGGATTTTTTTGTAAAGAAACTTACACTAATAACCCCCCAAATGGGTATTGTTCCTATTTGTAAGCAAATGGTTCTAGAAATCACCTTTCAAACAAATGAAACACTGACTTATTGTACAGAATTAACTGGAAAAAATTACTGATTGTCCAGGCAGCCACTCAGGGCTGTGGGTGAGGGGGATGTTTAAATATAGAAATAGTCATAACTACCATGACTTCCAAAATTAAAAAGAAAAAAGAGCACAAACAAAAATTTACAGTGTCAGTGAAATTATTCACTGGAAAGTGAGGATAATCCATGCTCATAAAAAGTAGAAAATAACTTCATGCGGTTGACAGTTTTATTATAGGAACATAGGAAAATGGTGACAGAAAATTATATTCTGATGCTGATTGTTTTATTTGTGCCTCTTTCTCCATGTTTTCTTTTCACACATCTGAGCATTTAATACACCCTGACTGTCAAGTAATAAGCAAATGGGATGGTGTGAATTAATTATCTTTCATTTAAATGTGCATCTTAATTAAGTTCATTCATAGGAGAATTGACATCCCGAAAAGTTCTTTACATTTAAGAGATGTTAAAATAACAAAATCACTGAAGTTTAAAGACTATCAAGTCCTTAACTGACTGGGAGGCATAAAAAAGCATATCCCATCGACTTTTAAAAGACCTAAAAAATAAAATAAATTAAAATAATTAAAGAACTCCACTAATTTAAACTATTTTTTTTTAAAGTACTGAATCTGTAATTAAAAACAAAACCCAAAGTGGTAGCTATTATTAAAAGTGTATTCCACAGGGACAATTACAGATATCTATTCCTAAGAAAAAGAAAACTTTTAAAGAAGAGTTAATGGAAGGCATGGCTTATTATTTTTGAGGGTTGAAGGAGACTTTGTCACCGATTTTTATTTTATTTTTATTTAGTTTTAAATAGAACCCTCTAAATATTTTTCACACAGATAAACTGGTAACATGGAAGTATTTGCTGGCTTTATGAAAGATCAAAAAGATTGACTTTTCCTCTGGCATAGCTTAATTGTTAGTAAAAACAACACAAAATGCACGCTAAAAAAGCTGTTATTTCACCAGCTTGGCTATGGTAAGTGCCTGTTGAGCAGCACAGCAGAGAAAGGGAAAAGGTCAAAGTTTATATTGAGCTGGATGCTTTGTGGGATCTCTGAATTATGCGCTAGGGCTTGAGCTGTCCTTTTCTTGCACGTCCCTTGCCCCCACTGCCTTGCTTCCTGCTCCTGCTTGCCTTAGCCCTGTGAGGAGAGGAGGGGAGAGGAGAGAAGGGGAGAGGGGAAGGGAGCTGGTTTTGACTCAGGATAAGCATCATTCCTTGCCACAGTGGATATTTGTCACAGGACAGAATGTGGTACTGGGGATGGGGTGGAGGAAGGCAGTTTAGAAGGGAAACAAAACTGGAGGGAAATGGGTTCCTGTAAATTAAAAGTTGAGTGTCTTAAGATACAATAAATAAAATACACCTTTTCCAGATATAGAGAAAAAGCACACCAGTGCAGTGGATAGCAGAGAAGCTATGGAAATATGGATTAAACCTTTAAAAGGAGAAAGAAAATGAGGAATTAAAAAAAGCTCGAAAGATTCTTTTCCAAAGGCGAGCAAAAGGCAGTGTCAGACACAGCAAAGCATCTTCCCTCCATGTGCCTTTTTTCCATTCCCAGAATCTGTGTTTCCTGAGTTTCTCATTTTGAGTCGTTGGGGGCCAAGGAGGGGGTAGGGCAAGGGGAGACAGCTGGGCCACTGCTCCAGGCTGCTCAGCCTGAGCCTGGTCCCATCTGTGGCGCTGTCCCCCCACGCTGACCTCTGTGGAGGCATACAGGGTGCCAGCCACACAGTGAAAAGGTAAATTTAACCAGCTGCTTCTCAGGAGGGCTCTGCCCAGCTGGCACACATGTACCACGTGCCTACTGACCTGGTCTCCAAAACCAAAGCAGCAGAGGAAGGGGTAGGTACAACAGGTATAAAAGTCTCATGGGCTCATTACTGCAACAACTGGTCCCATTTAGTAACCAGGGCTCTGCCCACCCCACAGTGAGGAAGCCAAAGTCTTTCCCTGGTGGCTCCTGATCCTGACTAAGCTGGAGGCTGCATGGCAGGAGATGGTCATAAATCCTGTCACAGTAAGGAAGGGATTAAACCTAAGTGTCCCAGCCTTAGGTAAATGATCTAACCTCTGCTGTGTTAACCATAACATACTGGTGCCCTGGCTTAGTAACCAATCTCCAGGTGAAGGGAAGACCTCCTTTTGTTTCTGGAGTCAGCGTGAGGGCAGAGCAGCCTCCCCAGGGTTACAGGATGCTCTGCTGACCTCCGGCAACTCCCCACTGGGCTGACAGGCTGTGTGGGGTCCCTAGGGAATCAATTGCTTCCTCGGAGCAGAAGCAGCAGCAAACATCATAGTTGAGAGGTGATTTGGATTGCACTCTCGAGTCAGGGCTTAAAAAGAAAACACTACAGCGTGCAACTCTTGGGTGCCTCTTTTTTTTTTCCCCTCTGGACTCATGTATGCAGTTTTGAAAAGGCTTTTGAAGTCCTCTCACGCCTGTTTTAACCAGCATGTTTTTAAACAAACCTTTGTACTTTGTATCCATAGTGAAAATTATTAAAATCACCACTAGTTAGCTGTGGCTATGCATGGGACTGACCATGGTTACTGAAACTGAACAAGACCTAAGGCTGCTAGAAGTTGCCTCTCTAATTAAAACTTTAACTACTGATTTAATCAGGCTTTGTTTATTTTGCTGATAATGATGTCTTGGTATCAGCAGAAAGAGTGCAACTCCTGTTTCTATTTTTTTAAGACAAATACCTGCTTCAGCTGAGCTACAGCACAGCAAAATAGCTGGATTATAACATCCTTGATGGCACAGACTGTCTTCTGTGCCCAGCATTCTTTAAGCACAGAATTAAACTGGTTAACTTGGTAAATAGGGTATATTGAAGGCTTTTAGTAATTTATATTTGTGGTAAGGTGCAGTTGGATACTCAGTACCTTAGATGTGGGATGGAATTGAGCAGAGATTAAGGCACTGGTTCTTCCCTTCTCCTCCTCCCCCTCCTGAGCTTTGCATGTCTTGAACTGCTGCCTAACTAGGCTTGGGACCTCAGGCCTGTTTTCTTGTCCCAGAAAACAATTCCACCACTGTAAGCATCTTTAGATCACATTGCAAGGCTATTGTATGGATATACATCAATTCAATTAGGTTGCTTGTCATGTAGCTATTGTGTGCAGATAAGCAGTGGGCTTGTACCTTTAATCTTTAACATTGTCATGTGTTATGATCTGGATTTTTAATGGCTCAAATGTCTCCTCTTTTAGTAAAAGCATTGGTGGCTGTAATGTTTTTACTTGAGTGGAGCCCCCCAAAAAATGTTGTTGCAGATTAGCTAGTGCACATGAACAGTTACGAAATGATGGAGGTCACTCACATCACCTTAGTCTGTAACACGAGTGTAGCTCATGAAATTCCATCCAGTCCCCAGCTTCTGGCACTCATGGCTGCACTGAAGCATATTTGCCACTCAGATTTGCCAGGGCAACATTCCCAATCTTCTGTCTTTAAGAGCATCTTTTAATTTTTAACTCTTTTGTAGTCTTCTTGCATGATATATGGCAAATCATTTTACCTTTTCCTGCTCCATTTTCCCAAACTACCCAGTGAGAATAGCACTCAACCTCTGAGGACTATAGGAGACTAAATTCATTTGCAATGCTAAGGTGCTCCGAGATGGGTGGGCAGTAAGTCCAAAGCATATTTAAAATTGAAGAAATGTCTGATTCTATCTCCAGCTGTTTGCTGTAGCTTCTCTGACTCCTAAAAAAATGTTGCCATGGGGACTATAAAAGCTACTGCCTATGGCCCTTGCTTTTATCATCGCTGTGCTTTTTTCATGTCATGGTTCACAGCTATACCTTTTCCTTAAGCAGATTTCCTCTAGCAAAACAGCTTTTTCTTCAACTTCTCTACTCATGAAGAAAGAGTGCCTTTCATTTGATTGCATATAAACTTTCTGAATTTTTTTTTTAGCTTTAATATGACAGTTTTAAGTCAAATAGCTGGCTTTTATTAAGCCACTTTTTGTATTTTACCACGTATTACATTTTTGTATTTTACCACAATTCTGAAGTGATTACAAAAGATATCTCAAGTACAACAAAAACCCAGGAGGATTCAAGTTTCATTCACCTTCCTAAAAAATTATGATGTATGTCATAATGTCTTTTTCCCCACAATATTTGCTAGTTTTAAAAAAATCGTCTTAAGAAGATGAAGTAAAAACATCACATTTGTAGGGCATGAGCTTTCCTTTTATTTTTGCAAATGCACTTCCCAACAGAGCTCAATCTATTTGTAATTACTCAACACTACAGAATCTCTACTTGGGCAGAAGATTAGATAATAAAGTGTCTATGACAAGCACCAATCTTTAAAAGGGCCAGAGAAACAGCACCTAAGATATCAGTAAGAGCAAAAATTCTGCTTGAAAGAATATACTGGTGTTTCTATTTACTAACTTATCAGCTTTGCTTAAATTAACTATGACTGAAGTATGCTCTACCCTTTTCATCAATTAACTTTTCATTCATTCACAAATTCGTTGGGCCTCACCCTGGAATGAGACCCTTCATTCTTCAAAGCGCCAGGGTGACCTGCTACAGTTTCCAACTAATCAGAGAAACAAAAAAAGGCTGAGATTAAACGCCAAGGAAGCCAGGCTATCTTGGAATTCACTTGCAAGAATAAACATTGTCACTTACAACAAGCAGATCTGCAGATATTTAACAAACCCCAGGGTGCTCTATACAATGAAGATTTCCACATTTGATTGCCATCTTCTCTGCCATAGGAGTTTTTTTAGGTCTTTATCTAATCAAAAAGTTAGCTGGTGTGTTAGACAAAAGAAACTTTCATCACACTTATAAGGATTTAGACAACCCTCTATGTCCCTGTCCATCGCAGTCAGCTCTAGAATTGTGAAGCACAAAAATCACATTAAAATCATAATTCAAACAAAATTGGAGACATAATCTATGTGTGCAATAGGTCAACTTATGTGTGACCTGTATTTTTTTTTGTAAGAAGAAAAGAAACCCACTTAGAATTTATTGTGGTTAATGCTACCATTCTGAACAAGCCTTGTAATAATGTACCATTAATTTATCCTTTTACAGAAAATGTTTTTTCAGATGTCTTTTCACTAGCAAGAGTGGTAATTGTGCACTGACAGAAAATGCAGAATTAAACTGATATCTGTAACCAGTGTTACAGATACCTGAGAAAATAAAAATATGGCTCTGGAGTCCGAAAGTTGGTAAGACTTAAGAAAAAATGTATCTGACCTGCTGGGCTGATGGAATCTCCCTCCGCTGTTGAATGTGGTTTTCATTTTATGCAGCAGAATGTTCAGTTTAGTCAGAGCTACCTAAGATGACCATTAAAAAGTGTCTGTCAAAGAAAGATCTGAAAGGAGTAAAATTATCAGCAACATGGGTATGGGTGGTGAATGTTTTTTCATAACTAGTATGTTCATACATGGAAGGAGATAAAACAAGGGAGCAAGAAATGTGAAACAGAAGGTTCTAACCATGCATTACATATGTCAAGAAGAATGAAAACAGGACAAAAGGAGTGGCCAGATCAATGGTTTTCATGCCAGAATCATCACAACATAAACACAGTTCCAGTGATTATTTTGACTCTCTGTAACAGTAAGACATTTATTCCTATTGCCTTTGCTGTATTCTTGAGAAACAATGGAAAATTAATCATTCAGTAAATTGAAAGACAGAGATGGAGAAAATGGACAAGCTTCCTTGGACAGAAAAGTCTATGTGTCCCAAACTCTTCTGGGATGTTTAGATGCAGATCAAGAGAAAAGTCGACAGTGTTAGGAAATGGGATTGCTTGTGTAAGTGTGCAGTAGCTTTTGTTTTACGTCTGTATCTTTAAAGAACAACAAAAAAGTATGTATCTATCTATTTTTCTGTCTATCTTTCTGCTTACCTGCCCACTCACCGGTGTATAACATTGCTGTAGCCGTGAATAGGAAGATAAGCAATGCTCTATAGGGTGAAGTGGGGTGTTTGTTTTTGTTTTTTATAAGACCAGCCAAGGTAGCTAGGCAAAAGAGAGCAGCAGTGGGATTCAAAGAGTCTCCTTCAAGTCAGATGGCTGCTGGAAATGGATTGGGCCCACCCAGCAGCTGTTGTCTGCAGTGGGTTGCCTAAACTCTCCTGCAAGTCCTTCCACTGGTAGAAGCGGGGAGTGCTAAACAGATGGGGGGAAGTGTGAAGCAGGCAGAGAAGGTGGATTCTTTGGTCAGCACAATTATATCTGAAAGCGGATGTCTGCCAGCCATCTCCACTGCACTGAGAAATGAAAACTGTAGCAACCCTCTGACTGAGGCAGATGACTTACCTTCCATTTGAGCAGAGCTTGGGTAGTCACAATAAAATTTTAAATGGCAGCTTGACACTGGGCTTTGTTTCTTAAAACAGAACACAAATGGTCTATGAACCTGTGGTTCCTCCAGAACTGCAGCATAGGTCCTGGTCTCATGTACGAGTATTAACTCTGCTCCCACTAATCTAACAATCCATAGACTTTAGTGGTAGCTGTAAAAAGCCCCAAGGGAATAAATAAGGACTACTGTGCTGAACAAGAGTTTGCACAGCCTGTGCACTTTTTGCAATATATGTTGACATTTGTGATGAAAATTAACAGAATAGTTGTCTCCATGCAAGTAGCAAACATGTCTCAGACATTTTCACAACTGACTAGCAAACTGGTTTCAAGACTGCAGTAGCAGAGCCATATTAAAACCACTATTGTTTGAGCCCTTTATCCTTTCTTGTTTAAAATTTTATGAAAGACTTAAAATTGCCTTCCTTTAAATTCAGTTAACTTAGTTACTCCATATTTCTCCATATAGGCTGGGGAAAGCAGGACTTTATGAGTAATTCAAACTGTGCATGAATAGTCTGTTAACAAATACATAGTGCCAAATTATTGGGTACACAGGACCACTGCAGTAAAAACAAAGGGCATGTATGCCTGGGAAGAGGAACAGATTTTGCAAGGAATGTGCGTTCCCAAAGGAAGTGGTAACTTCCATAAACTCTTGAAAACCCATTTTCCATACCTGCCACTCTCACCACCTTCTTCATATAAACTGGGCTGTTCAGTAAGACATGTAGTTTTCTGGCCCACTGTGCCATGCTATTATGGCTGAACAAGTTGGGTGAAAAACAGCCATGTGAAATTTTCACAGCACAGCACACACCAATAGAAAGCCTTGCCTTGGTTTCAAATTTCTTTACCAATCCAAAACCCAGACAAGCTTTACTGAAAGGCTTGTTAAGGTTCACAAACCACGGGATGAGTTTGCGGGTGCGCCAAAGAAAAGAAAGGTCTGAAAGAGCAAGCAGAAACTGGGAGCACTTTGGGCTTTGCCATGGGCTGTCTGTGGGTCTTGGTCAGCTTATCCTCCTTCTCCTCTGTGTCTCAAATTGCACTGCATGAGTAATGCCGCTGAACTCTCTGTGTCTCCAGAGCATCAGGAGGATGAACGGCTGGGAAGCCCTTTAGATTAGTGGAGTGTTAAACTAGGACTAGAGCTGGCTATAGAGACTTCCCAGTAGAGCCATAACAGCAAAGCTCCAAGAGAGACTCAGCTGGACAACCCTTCTTCTGGTTTGCAGAAGTCATTATAAGGAAAATACATAATATTTTCCTGAAGATGATTTTTTTGACTTCTAGTGTACACTTTTTCACGGATTTTGTCTGGATACCTGTGGCTGCTAGTCCAGTTCCTCTCTGAAAAAGGAAATAATTGTATAATTGTAAAATGCATTTTATCGATTCAATTCTCCTCCCCATTCCACCAGAGTAGAGGGGGGAAGAGAGGGAGGTTGAGCCAGCAGCTATGCAGTGTTTCATCTCCAGTCAGGCTTAAAACCACAACAACTGAGCAGGACATTGGAAGGACAGCGATTTGGGTTCACCAGTAAGCAGCAGGCAGAGCAGGCAGCTTTGCTCCCGTGTTCACAGGCAGACTGCTGTGTGTAAGTGCTTGGAGGAAGGTTCCTATCTGTTGTGCTACAGCTCCTTACAAATTACCATGAAGTCACTAACTGGAATTAGTCTGTTAGGAAAGATGTGAACCTGGGTTCAGTTTTATTAGGGTCATTTAGCATTTTAGCAACTGCTTTACCAAGGAAGGATGTAAGAAAAGATGCTGACAAAGAAAGAAAAAAACCCAAAAGGGCAAACATGAAAAACACAGTTAATAGTTTTTTTTTAAAAAAAAGTCCATATACTGATGTTTTTATTCAGGTGAAACTATGCTGCAGGACGGCATGAAAAGCAAGTCCACTGACTTCAGAGAACACTTTGTTGTAAAACTGAGTAAACACACTAATCTGTTTGCTAATCTATGCTTCTGTTTGGAGAAATGCAACTATTTAAAAATGTGAGATTGTGCTAAAAGTATTCAGGTGTGCTACAAGTAATTATATAAAATATCTCCCTATGACTCCACATTTAATCAAGCACCTTGCTTGCACAAGCACTTTGCTATTTAAATTCCATGATTGCCTTTTAGTGTAGCTATGTGGGTTTTGACCATGTTATTAGAAGTTTTTATCATAAGTTGTTATTTTGTCTATAAGCTTCATTTTTATATTGCAAGTCTGCAAAGCCCTACCCACAAATTCCTGGTATCGGCCAGAGGGAAGAGAGCTTTTTCATGTCTGTAAAAGAATTTTATTGGGTATTAAGAAAACTTGCTGCAACCACATTCATTGTGGGGTGATGAAATCAGAGGCTTTGTGACAATCCCAGTGAAGTGTCAAGATATTGATTACACTGAACAATTTTGGCCAAATTTCATTTTGCAGAAGCCACACCAAATGCTGTCCAATACATTCAAAAAGGGATTTTCTGCTGTGTACGTCTAGACATACAGTCTAGAGAGGGTAGAGAAATAATGGATACAATATCTGCAGCCAAGAAGCAGGAAACAGGGAGGTCTCTGTTATCTTTACTTCATATTGGATGAAATGAGTCTGCTGCAGGTTAAGAATTTTGAATTACAGTAGATATTGTTCTGATATAGAGCTACATATCATTAAAAAAAAAAAAAAAAAAAATTTTAAAAAGGTGCCAAAATCAAGACTATCAGCTACACATAGGACCCCAAAAATGATCAGAGGGCTGGAACACCTCTCCTATGAACACAGGCTGAGAGAGTTGGGATTGCTCAGATTGAGGAAGAGAAGGCTCCAGGGAGACCTTAGAGCAGCTTTCCAGCTTTTATATCTAAAGAGGGTTTGTAAGATAGATGGGGAAAATTCTTTTAAGTAGGGCCTGTTGCAATAGGACAAGGGGTGGTTGTTCTAAACTAAAAGAGAGTAGAATCTGACTAGATATAAGAAGGACATTTTCTACAGTGTGGTGAAAAACTGGCACAGTTTGCCCAGAGAGGTAGTGGATGCCCCACCCCTGGAAATATTCAAGGTCAGGCTGGATGGGGCTCTGAGCAACCTGATCTAGTTGAAACTGTCCCTGCTCATTCCAGAGGGTTGGACTAGATGTCTTTGAAGGTCCTTTCCAACCCAAACTATTGTATGGTTCAGTATTTTTCCAAATGAGGGGTACCTCCAGTATTTTGATACATTCATATGATTCTCAGCATTTCTGAGGGGAAGAATTCATTCAAAAATATGTGAGCAGAAGCCAGAAGGTGTACATGAAAGGACTCATTTTCTTGGGAACTAGACATGGCCCCGGCCAATGAATTTCTTCTGCCTAAGATAAGAAAGATCAGAGCCCATGTGACAATCACAGCTAAATGAAAAGCCCATTTGTTGAATTTGTCCTCATTAGAAGCTTCAGGAACAATTTCAGTGTTACTGGCTCACATACATGTGCGCATGTGTGCACCTGCACACACACTTTCAAACACATCCCCATTTACCCTGCAGGAAAAAACCCAAACCCATTAGCCACTGTTACCTGTAACTTTCAAGTCTGAATACCTGGACACATATAAACATTAGGGTTATAATGTGTATGCAGGATAGCTTCCAAAATGGAAAGTTTGCTTTGAACTGATCCAGCGGCCACTTTATAGCTCCACCCCAAAACTTTACTGTTTCTTTTTTTTAATTGACACTAAATACCTTGTAAAGCCAATGAATCTAATCGTATTATTACCACCAGTATTTGTATGATACCACTTAGAAAAGTCGCTGTTTATGCAACTTTATGTTTATGCTGTTTATGATGATTTTACATTTCAGGATAGCTGATTAAATATGATGACACTTGCAAAACTTGTCAGCTTTAATTAGGTGAGGTACATTAAGTATATTGTTTTATAGAGGATTTTTAAAATACATTACATCATACTTCTTTACCACTTTCTGAAAATACAAGTACATTTTCCAAATTCATACATTTAGTCTCCATATAAATCTGTTTGGAAGATAAGTCTTGTAGATCTATCCCCTGTGTATCAATAAAGAAACTGAGACACAGGCCTAGGTCTTTGCTGTTGTAATTCTTCACTTGCAATCTAACAAAGTTCTAAGGTTCCCATGAAAAAGACATACATGGAAGAATTTTATTAAGTAAGTTACATATTAATATTATGCCCTTTACTTATAAACTTTATACTGATTAATCAACTGTGATTTCTTAAGAGCTGTAGAAATTTTCTGCGACTGTGACAAGGCTGTGACACTTTGAAGCCATAAAACCCAATCCTCCGCCTTATGTCATGGGTTCTCTGGGTGTGATAACCACATGTTAAACACACTCTTAACCTCCCAGCAGTGCATGTCACAAGGCCACTAACATGTACAGGTCCCCCAGTTGAGCTCCGAGGAAGAGAAGAGCCGGGAGGCAGGATTACAGTGCTGCCCCTGCTAATGATTGCTTTCCAAAGAGGTCTGTGGTCATTGACTGGGCAAGGCTGGAAAACTTCTAGTGTAGTTGTTTAGACTACTTGATGGACTGATATATAGGAACTTCTTTGTACAGTGCTGCCAGTGTCTTCACACTGATGTGGAATAGTACTCAATAAAAATACTTTTCTTGGAGAGGGGGTAGCTGGTGCTTTATTTTAGCAGGGAGAAACATTGTCTTTCCATCTGACCGACTGGTAACCGTCGGGGCTGGGGAAGGGGGTGCCCGGGAGCCCGGCTCGAGCCCCGGGGGCCGTGGCGCGGGCGGGAGGTCAGCGCCCGCCTCCTCGGGCCCTTGATGGTGTCTCGGGAGCCTCCCCATGACCCCACACCGCCACCCCGGGGCTGGATGCCGAGTTCCCGGAGCGGCAGCCGGGGTCACTTGGGGAGCAAGGTGCGGGTGCGGGTGCGGGCGCAGCGCTGACGGCCCGGCGGGGGCTGCGGGCGGGCG
>VZSE01003882.1:729219-747261 GCA_013398275.1 Promerops cafer
CGCACGGCCGAGGCCCCCTGGCGGCCAATGCTGCCCGCCACACACGGGCCGGGGCCGTCGCGCCGGCCCGGAGCGGCCTGTACGAACCGCGTTCCAAATTCACCCACCACCACAGGCTGGAACCTGCGGGTCCTGCCCACTTGGTTCCAGGTTTTGTTTAAGACGGATTGCAGTGGGGCGGGAATGGCTTGGTAGGAAACGTCTGCTCCGGAGAGTGGGAGTATACGGATGTACGTGCCCACATTACATTCCTCGTGTTTGTGTGGGCACAGAGAAGGCATGGTTGTGACACAGAATCTCAGAGTCACAGGGTGCTTTGGGTTGGTAGGGGCCTTAAAGATCCTCTAGTTCCAATCCCACTGCCATGGGCAGGGACATCCTCCAGTAGACCAGGTTGCTCAGAGCTCCATCCAGCCCAGAGACAGGCATCCACAGCTGCTCTGGGCAGCATAAGGATTGTCTCCGTAGAAAAAGAAACAGAATAAATGCACACAAACACTCAAAAAAGGATGTATGGAGGGAACCAGCTCTGCTGAGCTACTTGTCTTGTAACTACAGTACCAGTATTAAAAAACAGCCAAACCCATCTCTTTGCTGTGATAAACACAACAGATTTAAACAAATACACAAACTCAGAAGCATATAAAATACAAAATAAAATTCTGGGGGAAAAGCATTTGTAACAGTTGTCAACAGCAACACAAATTCCCCATCCACACTGGAGGTTTTGCTGTCTTAAATTTAGTAACGTTTCCCCATTTCTTAATTTGCTGCTTGTTATCCTTGTCAGACAAATGCTGTCTTAATGCTATTCTCCAAAGACATAAACCATGATAACTCCTTTTATTTTTAAAAATTTTTTTACTTGTAGACGCCAAAAATGATTTGTGGAAAAGCTCACTGTGTTTTGCAAGCAAGCAAATATAGTAGCAGCAAACTTATATATATATATGTATATAAAATAAAATAAAACTTTATATATATGTATGTTCCAGTAGAAACAATGCTTCCCTTTCCATCAAATCTTTGCCAGAGGAGATGAGTTCACTGTATCAAGAGATTTGTAGAATTTGTAACATTCTGGATTAATCTTATCTGCAGAATACACACAGTCATCCCCTTCTTTCTTTGTACTCACAACTGTTTTCTCAGCTTCTTTGCCTCACAGCTGCAGTGCTAATAATTTATCGTCCCAGTTGCCTCCCTCATACTACTTGATCTGAGTCTTCTTCAAAGCCAAAGGAGTGAGCTGTTGGACGGGGTGTGATAGAGGCAGCGTGCAAACGAGGGGGGTGAGAGTGAACCTCAGCTTCTCTTTGGTCATGAGTTCATGAGCCTAGTAATGCTGATGGGCAGGGTAACCAGAGAAAGCAGAGATTATAAAAAATGACCTTTGAGATGAGGCCAGATCATCTTTGATGTAAGGCGAATTTGTATGGCTCTGTTTCTCTAAGCTTGCACTAAAACAGACCTAGCTGGCAGCAGGAGACTGACTGGAGGAGTTCCCTGAGTGGTGTCGGGAGGCAGAGTGATGTTTCTTGCTGCCATCTCAGTGCAAATGTCATGATAAGCGTGAGTCTGAAAGCAGTTTGGTATCTCCATGATCCCAGTGCAATAGCAGCCCCTTGGAAATACCAAGTGTTGGCACAAATGACAGCAGACTCTAAGCTGCTCCAACGTGTGCCAGAAGACTGTTCAGCAGGGCGTAGGTCAGCAGCTGGGACAACAGAAAGGTGTGTTTGGGTTGTGCTCCAAGTTTCAGCGTGAGAGCGGAGAGCAGGGCCAAATCATGTTATTAGACAAATATACAAACTGGATTCATTCACATGTGGAAGTAGCAGGCAGCCAAATACACTCAGTATCAAACATTTGGAATGGGATAGTTTCCTCTGAGTCTTCATGACCCAGGCTACTAGTGATAAAAGGAAATTCACTCTATGTGAGCTAAAAGTTATTTCAGTGCCAAGTTCCACCTCCTGCACCTCATTATCTCTCCCCTTCTGCACTCCTGGCTGGCTTCATGGGAAGGGCTTTCAGTGCTGAGCCAAACTTCCTTGTTTCCATTTTTTTCTTTGCTGTTCACCTTAATGTTTTCCTTTCCTTTCTCTTTGCATCTCTCCCAAGGCTGAACAATGCCATCTATGCATAAGCACTCAATCTCCCAGCCACTGGTGGGAAGGACTCAACATGTTTTTACCTTGCCCCTGAGCCAGGCAAGACTCCAGGATAGGGGACCAAGTGGCTGTGGCCATAAACATGGTGTCCAGTGCCCTCTTACACCCATCGTGGTACCCATACATCAGCACAGGGCTGGCAGCTATGACAGAAGGCTTAAAATAGACCTCTCTCTTTCCAGAATCACAGCTTGAGACTAGAGGAGATATCTTCCATACCTAAACATGCACCAGATGCTGTAGGTAGGCAAGCTCACAGCTTGTCTGTTTACCCCTTTGTTGGTGTAAACTGGAGTAACTCATTGCCTTCACAGAAGACTTGTGCCTCTGTAAATTTTGTTCTTTTTCAAAAATTATATCCTGAAGTTAAACAAGCTCAGTGCCAAATCGAGTCCATCATACATTTTCAATTGAAGCTGGCCAACTATGTAAAGTTTTCATTACAATCACAGTTTCCAATTAGAAAATGGCCATTCTTGAGAGCATTTTCACATTTTTCAACAGAAATTTAGAAATATCCCCAATATAAAAAAATGAGACTATCTCAAACCCTGGACTTCTCTTTGAAGGGAAATTCTAAACCACAATGTTCTACGTTGCTTTGAAGAGATCTCTTTTCTTTTTCACTATTTCCAAATAAAAACACTGATTGAAATTCACCCCTGTGTGTGAAAATGTCCCGTATAAATTCACCCTGTGTGTAAATATGTCCCATATTATTACATTTTGTTTGCTTCCTAAGAGGGAAAAAAAAAATATAGACGTGTGCCCACTCAAACCCAGTGGCTTACCAGGGGCCTCCTCATGTCATGGTTTCCTGGTGATGTGCAAGCTGCTTTGGAGTGAGGTCTGCAGAGACCTTCCAGCTGTGTAGGTGGATACAACTTTTGTAATATGCAGTCTGACATGAGGGCATTCACACTCTGATTGTTGTGCATCCAGAAGCAGATCAGCAATACCTTATTGCTTTAGTGGCTGCTGTGAAAGCCCCGCCAGTGCCAGCACCCGAATCTCCTTGTAGGACATAAAAGCAGGGCAAGGCAGTAAGAGAAGAGAGTGCAAAGTGGGAGGTGATGGAAAGATGCAGACTAAGATGTCTGATAGGGTGAACAGCAAGAGTACCCGCAGGTATTCCCATGGGTTCTAGGGAGGAGAATGGAGGATGTTAGGGCCTGGGTAAGTTTTTGGTCATGTTTTGATAAAGTGGGGAAGAACAGTTTGGGATCCTAGACTCAGTAGAGACAGAGTAGAGAAGAAGTCATGCCTCCTTGAACCTGCATGAACAAGCTGCCAGAGGACCAAGAGCTGCTACACTGCTATTTTGAAGGCCCTGTAGCTGCTGGTTTGTAGGCAAAATACTTTTGGAAACATGGTTTTGATAATCTGTAAGTCTTTTAAACTCACTGTCTTAATAGAAGAGAAACAAACTACATTGCTCATCTCAAGGACCAAAGGAAATTACTTGTTTATCTGCTTTTACCTACCAAATAGGATGTGTTGGTAAAGACTGCATATTTATGCCATGATTATGATTTCCTTAATAAACAATTTCTTCCAGAGGACCCAAGTATCTTTATAAACCTCGTCCCTGTATTAATGTGGGCAAACTGAGATGCCAAACAGCTGAGACATGAGGTTTTCTAAATGACAAAGGAGTCAGGCACCCAGCTCTGCTTGGCTTTTCCTGGGAGCAGTGCATCTCAGCCCCCTTGTAAATTCCAGTCTAAGCGATTTGCCCCAGGGTCATGAAGTGAGTCAGTATATGAAGTGGGAACAGAGCCAGGCTATCCTGACTCTCTGTTTCCTACCCTAACCACTGCACTACTCACAGGATATTTGGTCATGCAAATCTCATTGCACAATATCTTGTCAGCAATGTTTTGCCATGAAAAAATTGTCACCCCTAACAGCACATGGTAACAGATAGAAATAGTAAACCCAAGCCATTCTATATATTCTATACTACAGATGACACATCCCACAGTCAGATCTTATTACAATCAAATATTTGTGGTGAAAGGACTGAGATGAAATGATGCAGTCCTGATAAAATGGCCATTAAAGACCAGATGTATGCACCTGGAAAATGAGACACACTGCATTAAGTATCAGGCCTCAAGTACTCCATTTCCTATTTGGGGTCAGTTCTAAAGTCAAATGAGATCACTTCTCATGCTGAGAAGACTGTTTTTAGTCTTAAAAATTCATGTAAAAATGAAATAATGAAATAATGCAAGTCAGGTATTCATATATGTTCACTTAACCCAAAGGAAAATATGTTGCATTTTATATATATATTTATATATATAAACTCAGTTAGCCAGTGACATAAATATCAATTTATTAGGGCAGCTGGAAGGAGAATTTGTCATTATAGATGAAATTAGTGAGTTAAAGTCAGTTATCTGTTTGGTTATGTGTGTGTGTGTATATACATACATACATACATATATATATATATAGTATTCTCTTAGCACTTGCCCACTCAAGTATTGCACTGACATGATGAACTGATATGGGTATCCTCAAACTGCAGGTTCATCTTTATAAATTATTTTAAATTTAAAGTAAACTTTAAAATGAAATGTGTAATTTTCATTTTGTGGGAAAGAATATGAGAATCCAGAGGACTAGTTAATAATACAATACCATTCTTTTCTTGATCCAGAAGTAAATAAATACAACAGTAAATAAATACAAATGTTAGAAAACATTTCCCTTGGTATTCTATACGAAGATTGAACTTGCTGTGAGCTTTGCAGTGGGTGTCCAGTAACTGAGTATATAATCTATCACCTTTCCATTACAATGTCTTTAGCTGGAGCACAAGACTGAGAAAAACACTATTTTGCCTTAAACATAGCCACAGTGTCACTGAGAAGCAGACTACACTGAGCTACCACAGACTCTGTGGATGGGGAAAATGTTTCTCATTTCCATGTGCCAATAGCCTGTTATCATTATTTACACTGTGGGATTTCCCAGATACCCAGAGGAGTGGAGCTCGTTCTGCTAAATGTTGTGGAAAGAGGTCATGAGAAAATAGTACCTGCCTGCAGATACAAGCTTTGTGCTTGCACTGTGCTCCTCTGCACTGCTTAGGCAATGCAAATCTCTTTCATTTGCTGTTTTCTGATACATTACAATGCCATAGTTTGCCACAGTTTTCATAGGTGAAAAACTAAAATGTGCCTTTTCATCATCATGTGCCACCAAAGACGGAAAAGTGGAGCAGCCAGGCAGGCTTGGTTTTGCACCCAAGTGGTTAGAGGACGCTACTAGATCATACCTTTTGCATGCCTTTGTTCCTGCCAGAGTATTTAATGCCTACATTACCAGAGGAACTATGTTTCCGTTCAGCAAATTCTGTTCACAATGAAAAATAATGCCCCACAGTGTAGTTGAAGTGCCATGATAGAGAAGGCCTAGGAGCCATTAAACATGGTGGAAACGTGAGTAGAGAGCTCCAATGAAAGATTTTTAAGGCAAGCACTGACATCTCAGTGTTGATTCCTTTGTTACTAAGATTAAAACTCAAGAATTGAGTGTATTTGGAAATTGAAGTGAATGAAAACTCAACTTCCTTCTCATTCCCATTGTACTTGAGTTTGAATTCTCAAAACAGTTTTAAAACCTCTCCAGCAAGTCAGTAACCTAGCTCCTGCTAAGGAAGGCTGCCAGGGATGGACGCCAAACTGGCAATGCCATCCCATCTTAGACATCTATGGTCACTGGTCAGCACAGATTAGAGAGCCTGCTGAGGGTTCTGCAGTGGCAAGAACTGATCATCAACCATCAACCATTGAGGCTGTGAAGGATGTCATCACTTGTCCTGCCACAAGGACCTTGAACACAGTTACCTGAACTATGTTTGCACTTCCCTGTCTCTTGGCTTTGATAAATGTGAAGGTCAGAAGTCCTCACAGAATCTGCCAGCTGCTGTCCGGAGTAAATGCTGTCCCAGACCCATGACAGGGGAGTCTCATCTGGGAGAGATCAGTTCCCCTTAAATGAGACCTGACAAAAACCCACGAAAAAGACCAAAACTTGGTGAGCGGAGTGAGACTGAGCACTTGAATGTTTGTGTCCATCCTGCCCAGGCTCGGTAATTGCAGTTATTGTCTGCGTTTGGATCCAGAAGCAAATTAACCTGCTCTCCTCAGTGGAGCAGGTTAGTATGAACCCTCTTTTTTCTGCTCTCTACCCCTTCACTGATTTGTTGTGCAGTTTGTTTTCTGTTTCCAGCTTTTACTTCTGATTTTCAGAGGACTCTAAGATTGACTTAGGACCCCTTTGAGTCATCTCACTACCACATTGACTCACTCAGTTCAGCTGTGTTCCACAAAGATAATACAGCTTATAAAACCTCAGATGAATCAAGTATACAGAAAACACTTTATGAAAACCTAATGAGATTTTAAAGATAGATTTAATGGTGTATGACTAGTGCTTGGGCATGTGACATCTTTCTCTTTACAAAGTGCTTTTTTCTTAGAAATATCATTACAGTACAGGTGATTAAAATGTTTCCCACTGCCCAGACTAGACAGAAAATCTCTCCCTAGTAGTTCCTCTGACATATATAGATCTCATTTACCTCAGTAGCATTTTAGCATCTTATAAAGAAATTCTATAAAACCTCTAAGAAATCCTTTGCCTACAGTAGGAAATAGAGCAATTTGATTTGAACTCAGCCAGTGCTGGCTCTGGGTTTGCTGAAGGTGTGGACAAACCCAAACACATTAAACATGATACACATGGCTAAAACACAGTTGAAGGAAGTAGGTCAAGAAGAAGTTGGCTTGCTTTCTTCTGACAGGTTGGGGCAAGTCTCACCAGTGTATGCACATTTGGCTTGTAATCCAGCCTTTAGTTTGGATCCTTCATTTGAGAATGACCTGTTTTGTCTTAATTTTTTCCCCTTCCTCCAACAGCGGGGGTTTTGTGTAACAGCTACACAGAACAGCTGCTTGGACTATGCATAGGCCAGTTTACATTAGGCTGGTTTTTCTTGAGAAAGTCATGGTTTAAACAAATGGTTATGTCTATTTTAATCATTTTTGTCTTCTTTTGAAGTGTTTTTTCAAACATTAGCTTTTTTTTACTTCAAAATCAAGTTTAGCTTTACAAATTAGTCTGCTCTGTCATGTCCGCTTTAAACACAGCTGTTACTACAATGTAAACAGGGTTTTAAAAATTTAGATAAACAGTTACAAGAAAGAGGTCTTCAAGTGTTTTTAACACATGGTCAGTTCTTGCTTACTTGATTTTCCTTGGTTTAAAAATAGAAATCAAAATACATGCTGTAGTTCACAGATGTCAGCCCCCAATAATAACACTTACATAGTGTGTTACATTTGCAGTGATGAACAGAGAGACACCAACTAATCCTCCAAATGCCTCTGTGAAAGGGTGAGCATTATTTTATAGGAGCCAAAATGGAGTTTTGTTAGTTAGAGTAGGAAACATTTGCAATGATTTCCTACCCTTGCAAACAGTTCCAGTCCTGTCAGTGATAAAAGCTGTTGGAGTCCTGCAAGTGCTGCAATTACTGTATGTTATATCTGTACATTACTATATGTAATATCTTCATGTAGCAGCAGCCTGTTGGAGCACAAGGCAGGGACCAGGGCTTACTCAGTGGAACTAAACACTTGGAGTCTGTGAAAAAAAAAACCATGGAAAATCAAAATTAGTGGTGAAAATACCATTAATGTCATTATATTGGTAGACCCCATGTTACTAAAAGAAACTGGTCAAAATAACCTACAACATTTTAGAAATTAAATGACAGGGCCAAGGTCATCACCAAGGGGCACTGGCTGGAGTTCAGAATGGGATTTAAACGATTCTCTGCTGAGACTCTGGGCACTCATCCTTTCTTGGCAGCATCACCTCTCTTTAACAGAGCTATCCTCATGCCTTGTCTGAAAATTTTGCCATTATGTTCAGCAGCTGGCCTCACCAGGACATTACCACCCTGTTAAAAGAATGTCAGTCATGTAATGACAGGGCGCACATGATTTTAATGTGAATACTTCTGTGAATGAGAGAAAGGGCATGGGGATCATAAATCTGAAAGTGAATGTTTTCCTTTTAATGAATTGAGAATGACTTCAAACTTCGGAAGTACTAAAATAAAGTGAAATTATGAATGAGTTCTCCCTTCATGGTTATCTCTAACAGCTAAATGTGAAGTGTATGGTATTTGTGTTGCATTCATATCAGGCAACTGGGAATGCATACAGAGCCATTAAAAGTCTAGCATAAAATATCATACAGTTTGTTTTTTCTATGAGACTCCATGCTGGTTCCCCCAGATGAAGTTACACGTATGCTTTCATCCTCAAAGCTCATTTTCAGATACTTAGAACTATGTTAAAACATCACCTTTTTGGAATGCATGTTTCCAGTGTTGGACTGAACTACTTCAAGCAAAATTGGATAGGCCTTTTGAGAAAATTTAGATTGAAATAGTATGTTTCAGACACTATAAAAACTAGTTGGCTTGATTTTTTTAAAATTGAGAACAGTTGCCTCTTAGGAAACAGAACTTCTAATTTGCCCTGAGTGGTAGGACTCAGATGTCATCCTCTGTGGGAGTCAGGTACCCAGATCCCTTTTGAGGCTGTGGTTCTTAGGTTGTAGTTTAAGTCCTCTGAGAAGATCAATTTTGAGCTGGCATAGTTCAGTCCAATGACTTTGAGGGTGCATAGTATATGTTGTCACATAATGGACTATTGATGTAGGAAGAAGGGGTTTTTATGGTTTAGGCATTGAAACTGAGAAAGACTCAGAGGATTAAGACTCATTTCACTTTAGCCATCAAAAAAACTAGGTACCCAAGTTCAGACCATCTATGATCAAAGGCAAGAGACAGGACAGCGCTAAAGGAAGGCCCATCAGAAAGCAGTATGACTAAGGTAGAGGAGATGAATCACTCCTTAGAGGTACCCTTGAGGAAACAGAGAGCTGAAGAGGCTAGCTTTTAGTCAACTAAAACTGCTGCGATAAAAGCTGCTTTAATACCAAAAGCTTATTAGCAAAATAAAAATAAACCTAATTTCTTCACGCACGCTTCAGTCCCTGCAACACATCCTTTGTTTCAGACATCTGCAATATGTAATATGGAAGGAGGGAAAACAAGGTCACTGTTTTACACAATACAGTATGTAAGTAATATCAGTTTTCTGATATTTCGTGTCAGCATGTGAACTGAAAGGAAATTTCAGTCTGGTAGTTGCTTTGCTGTTAGTTTATTTATAGTCAAATGCCAGAGCAAACAGAAGAAGATGGACTCTCAGTTTTAATTAGTGGATGGTTTTAAAATAACCCTGTACTTCCCCTCCTCCTCTCCTTCTGTATGGTATGCAAAGAAAATGGCTTGGTGAAATGTAGTATCAAAGGAGAGAGTGCCAAAAGGAGACCTTCTGCCTGGTACTTGTTTCCAGACATTTTTTAGAGGAGCTTTGCCATACTGAGCATAAAAATTGTGTGGACTGGAGCACTGAAAACTGCTATCTGGCAAATAAAGGAATCTCTTGCTCGGTTAATCTTCTAATGTACACCTAAGAAAATCTGTATCACACACACCCAGAAAAGGAAAGAAAAAAAAAGGAAAAAAAAAACCAGGAGGGCAAAGAAGGATGGGAAGAAGGAAGAGAAGGGAAAAGCATAAAGAAAAGAAAATGAACAGCTGGATATTGTCACCTGCCTACCAAGAAGTAACAAAAGCAAGCTGCCCATCCATCCATCCATCCATCCATCCATCCATCCATCCATCCATCCATCCATCCATCCATCCATCCATCCATCCATCCATATCTTTATCCTACCACAACAAAGCTTTTTATTGCAAGGCCATGTGTTTTCCAACCCTCACCCTCAACACACATTTTGTTTCCATATGATTTTGTCATTCATGGTTGGGGATGAACAAGACTGAGATTTTTATGGTGTTTTCCCTTTTTTTTAGGGAACTGAGTATAAGATGGACAGAGAGAAGAATTTTGTGAAGAAAAGATGAGGAGTAAAAAGCCAGTTAGTTCCTTAATATCCTGGTTTCAAGGCTAAATTTTGTTAGCTCTTTCAGACAAGGGTCCTGTTTAAAGAAGAGGAACTAGAGATGCTTGACATGTTTGCTGGTGAGGCCACAGAGCCAACCCTGAAGTGACCTTTACTGCTTTGGACTAATGGACACACATCACACGGATGTGTATTGCCCTAGTTTCCAACCCTACTGTGGCCATGATCTGACAAGAGGTCATTCTTTCTATTTGCAGTATAAACATCTTCAGCACTGACATGAAAGCAGCCTCTCCATGCACTGGGACACACAGGCTCTTTGGAAAAGAGTAAGGCAAGAAATTTCATGTGTTAAGTTATACACCAGAGGGAGTTCCATGAATGCAGTAAAAACATCCTGATATTACCAAAGAAAAATCCATTTTAAAATGACAGGACTTGAGAACTGCAATCCGTAGTTCACACTGTAGCTCCTCCTGTTTGCAAAACTTACATCCATCCAGGTTCATTTGCCCTGCACTTTCCATAAGCAGTCAAACTTAGAGGCTGTTGAAAGCAAATTACTCCATGAATATTTTTTCCCAAGATGGATCCTTGTCTATTTCTCATTGAGAAAACCAAGTTAAACTGATTTCCTGTAGGTAATATTAGAAAGTGAGATCCATTGAGGATTGCATAAAACAAACACAGTTCTCACATTTGGAACTGCTTTAAGACAATATCAAAGAATTTGCAGCCATTTGGCCCTATATGATGTGTGCAATGATGGACAGCCCTCCTGCTCTCCCTGTCCACTCCCTTCATGAACATGCAGTTTTAATGTAAGTCTGCTTGCTGAAAGGATTCTATGATTAATAATTAATCTTCTGTTTTTATTCATTATAATGCTTTTTCCCCTGCCCCTCTTGAAATGTTGCAAATTCCTTTACAGAAGAGCAGCCAGTGTCTGCCTTTTCACCTGTACTTGAGTTAGCAATGTTGAGCTTCTCCCTACAAAAATGGCATCCAGAAACCTGCCATATACTTTCCTAATGACTTCAGGAGTTTGCTTAATTCTAGGATTTGAATTACAGAGGAGACACAGTGTACCAAACACAATTCCTGATGTTCTGTCAGGTCTTCTTTCCTACTTTCCTATTGTTTTGTGTTGTGATGTCTTTTGCATGCAATCAGATTATTTTTATACTGTGTCCCACCTTGCAGCTGATTTTTTTTTTCCTTTGAGTAATGTAATGCAAGAAAAGGTAGTACCCTCATTGAAGACAACTCTGTAAGTTAGAGGAAAGGCTTGTACTGTGTGAACATTTGATAACTCTGACTGTCGGCTGAGTTGCTACTGCTCTTTGTCTGAGAGACTCAGAATCCATTAGGCTGATAGCCACTGTTCTTCTGAGGAAACTACAGCCCTTGTGGCCCTTCCTGTTTCCTTTCAGCATTTTTAATGTGATAGTGGAAGAGGATATCCTAAGGTCAGACATTAAAATGTGAAGTTGTGAGGTGATGATTAAATGGGAACACAGTGAAAACTTCACTCTTCATTATTTTAATATAGTCCAGCCTCTGCTGATATAATCATTTCCAGCAGATATTTAAGGTAGTTATAGAAATGATTAAAAGAAAGGCCTTTCATTTATTATCTTAATTATATTTTCTGTGCTGCCTTTTTTTCTTTCTTTCTTTTCCCAGAGACCGACATTCAGTCTTAAACACTGTTCATGTTTAAGACTTACAAGCCCATTTTACAAGACAGTCATATATTTTCAGCTCTGTTTTGCTCTTTGATCTTTCAGAGTATAATGCCTTACAAAGTGTTATAGCAGTGGCCACTTCAGTTGAAATTCATAAACATTTTCTATCATAGCTCCATTGTTTCACAGTCTTACAAACTTCTGAAAAATCCATTTTGGGCTGAAACTGTCCATTCTCAGTCACTGCAATTAGTTTTAAAATAGGGGAATTATCTGTTCAGGTTTTTTTTTACTGATGGGAACAGTAGAGAAAAACAAGCACCACTTTCCCACGGTAAGTGATTTTCTGAGCACTGCTCCAGCAAAACCAGCTGAAATATTAATTTTGAACTTCTTTCTGTGAGCTGACTGCAATTAGTTTCTTTATGAAACATTCTTCTATATCAAACCATACAATTAGAAAAAGTGACAGCATCCAGGTGCATGGTGCTGGTAGATGTGATCTCTCATTTGCAGGAAAGTTATGATTCAGCAACAGGGGAGTCCTGCAGGACCGTTCATGGGCTTGAAAAGAGACAAACTTCTCAAAAATGGGGTGTAATTAAAGGGCAAACCCATAGTAACCAAGGCAAGGTCCCACAGTAACCCAGGCAAGGTCTCATGTGAAAACAACAGAGTAAAATAAAGTGCCATGCTCTACGTGGTGAACAGGCACTGGGGCTCTGGCAGTCTTTGCGTCCCAGCTGCAAGGGAGGGGAAGTGTGGGCAGCATTGGCAGAACTCATGCACCCGCAATGGCTTTGCACTACCAAGGAGAATATTAGGTCAGCCACACAGGGGCAGATTTCCATTCCCATTTTCATTATTTAAATGCCAAAAGTATTATTAATTTACATTTGGGTTCAATCCAGACTCCAAAATACAGAGGATGTGCAGCTAAAATACAGTTTTCTGTTAGAACCTTAGTTTGGCATTTCCCAACATTTTGTGATTTTAACCATTCATCTGTAGCAAAGTATCAGCCCAGGCTTTTTGCCTCCATTTAATTTTAGACTGAGTATGGAGTGAGTACAATAACCTCGGTAAATTAAAGTGTCATGTGATTTCCTCTCCGTGAGCCGAGCGGATGTGTCTGCAGAGCTGTAATGAAGGAGACTAAGCACAAGAATGGAGAGCTTGCACTCCAAGCACATCAAAGCCCTTTGGTGCTTGTAGAGTTCATGTGCAAAAATTGCAAATGCTGTGTGAAATTCCAATTTGAATGATGTATTTCGATGAGTTGCTGTCCTCTTCTATCTGCTATCAGGTCTTCATCTGGAAAGAAAGTATGACAGAAGAGGATGAAAAAAGCTTCAGCTGTAAAGATGTGCTAAGATTAGGCACATCAGTAAAAACTGGTCTCTGAATTGTTACACCTGGCTGAGATTACAATCTTTTGCCAATTCATATCCAGCACTTACTTGGAGCATAAGTTAACTGCGAGCTTGTGCAAGTGATCATGAATTCATTCAGTTTTAACTTCAGGTCTGGTATTTTCCCTTTTCCTTTAGAATCATTAAGGCTGTCATTACATCACTTCAAGGAAAGGGAACAGACTCATAATGTTTTGAAGAGATGTAAGGGACAGTTGTTGGCCAATGCTGACCTCTTTCAGGTCCCATTAGATAGAGTCAAAACCTTGCAGCACTTCCAGGAAGCATTCAGAATGAATGAACTCAGAAATGGGTTCCCAGGATCTAGGTTACCTAATGAATTATAGGAGAGTGGAATCACGTTATGAATTGAAAACACCTAATAGCAGATACTTCAAGCTGGCTGCCTGTAATTTCTGAAGTACAGTTGACTTCCTTTAGTCCCAGCACTGTTGCAGAATTTTGTGGGGATGACTGAGGGATTTGGATAATCAAATGTGCAATTCTACTCCAAACACTGGCTTCAAAATGGCATTATGTATTAATGATTCCCAGAACAAATTTGCTCAGTTCACAAGTGAAAAGCTGAGGGGCTTTATGTCTGCCAGCTATGCAAATTCCCCCTGGGCTATGAAGGTCAAGTTTGTGCTATTTCCTTCTCACACATCATCATCATCGTCATCATCAGTAATAAAGATTATGAGGGCCAAGCTGTGCCTCAGTTACACCTATGAAAACTCAAGTGTGTTTCGTGGGGTTACACAAATGTAAGGAATTGTCCCCGTGGCTGCAGAGCCATGCTGCAAGGCCAGCACTGTACAGGGACCTGCACATGGGATGAGCTCCAGCGCCCTCTCCTCTGCCCCACAGCATGGGGGCAGTGCCTGCATGTGAGAGGTCTGACCCTGCAGTGTTACCTCCTGGTCACCCAGGTGAACCCTGCAGGGATTTGTGGATGGATTTAGGCACCATGGAGGCCCCCTTGCTCATACAAAAGCTGAAGGTCTGCTTGTAAATGCAATGGCTGCAGTTAGGCCATTGTGCATGTTGCATGTGCTCAGGAAAATTTCTTCACCGTGAGCGTGGTGAGGCACAGGAACAGGAACAGAAAAGCTGTGGATGCTCCATCCCTGGAAGTGTTCAAGGCCAGGTTGGATGGGGCTTTGAGCAACCTGGTCTAGTGGGCGGCATTGCTGCCCATGGCAGAGTGGTTGGAACTTGATGGTCTTTAAGGTTCCTTTCAACCCAAACCATTCTATGATTTTCTGACTGTCAGCTTTGGAAAGGCCTTAGACCTTATGTTTGCTCTCCCAATGCCTGGGGTTTTCTTCTGGATTACAGGGCTCAGGCCTTGGGCTTTCTTTGTACCTGGACTCATGCCCATGTTGCAGAGCAGCTCCTATACCTTCAGTCAGCTGAATATGTAAAGGACCCAAATGATTTCCCACAAATTTCTGAGAAGGCAATATTGCAATGAGATTTAGTCCAATTCATAAAGTAGTGCCTAATAGGGAGCAGACTTCCTGGGGAAAGAAGTGTTATTTTTCCTGAGAAGTGTTATTTTTGTCACTTCTCAGACAAGGGCTGTACTACAAACCCATCTCTGTGACAGGGGTGACTGAAACTAAAAGCTGTCCTGAGGCACACTGTCCCCCAGAGCACGTGCCAACATTTTGTAAGAGGTTCCCAGGTGACAGCTCTCTGCATGCAGCACTAGACAGGGCTGAGCAGCTAAGCTTCCTGTGTAGGATTTCGGGATCAGACTCTACATGAGTTGAAAGTCTTCCCATAACATGTGTGCAACAATGCAAGTGAGAAAGCAGGTGGCTTTCTGTGCCCGTAGAGTAAGTTCAAGGGCATTTTCAACTATGTAATGGCTTTGTCTTTTATGTTTTTTTGTATTTGATGTCTACCTGATGCAGGCTGTGCTTGGGAGTAACTCCAAGAGCCTCACTGCAGCCACACAGGAAGCATTAAAAGAGGAGAACTAGACCATACATTTGTTAAATCTTAGGCTTTTGGGGGATATTGAAAATTTATTGCTTCCTTAGATTATTTTTTTAATGTTGCGGGTGCTTGGATAGTAAGACCCATCATCTAAGCAGCACAATGCACAGCTGACAAAAGCTTTTTTGACCTACTTTTTCTGTACCCTTTCTCTGTTGGACTGTTCTGGGGATGGTAGAGCTAATCTGGCATAATTTCCGTGGCATCAGGTGTGTTCCCAACTAGCAGTAGCAGCTTTCTCAATAGATTCAAGGTGTTGAGAGGCTGCTGAAATCCTTGCAGCTGTGGCTGCCTTCCCTTTACAGCCCTCCATCACCTTCTCTGTCTCTAATGAGTCCTTGGTACTGATGCTCCATGTGTTTCATGACCCAGATGAATCTTTGCCAAAGCAGTGGGCTCCCCTTTGCTTTAAGTGCAACCTTTTGTACTAAGGGATTGGAATGGAACTAAATACTTCGTTTTTGCACTAAGAAGTAATCTCATACTTAACTTTTTTTTTAATGTGTCAAAGTTCTACCTATGTGAACTACACAAATGCTTGTGAACAGACATCCTGCTGAGCTATTTCACTGGGTGAAATTACTCAGTATCATGAAATGCCAACAAGATCACTCAAAATTGTAAATGTAGTGGGAGCACAGAGCCACTGCTGGCAAAAACTTGTGTTCTACCAACAACAAGTCAAAGGCTATGGGAAAAAATAGGCACAAAAATGTGGAGGGACTTGCTGTGCAGCTTAGTCAAGTCCTTATCTTATCCCCAAATAGAAGAATTAAGCAGTACATCAGAATCTGTGAATTTGACTTGATTCCCAACCATCTAAAAATCTTGAGATAATATTCCCACTTCGGGGGAAAAAAAAAGGGTTGAAAAAACAGTGGTCATATTCTCCATATTTTCATCTTGTTCTGAATAATGGCTTCTTAGGACAAGTTCTTGTTGGCAAGATAATGTATTGTGCTTAGCATTTTTATTAGAATCTTCCCGTTTTCTCCCTTCTTCTGAAAGTTCTGAAAGGAAGTATGTCACCAACATTCCTTGTGGTCTTTTGAAGCATATCAACGGCTCTGCGATGACATGGGGAAACATGGTGCCATTCAGATTTGTCTCAAGTCTTTTTCCAATTAGTGAATCCAAACTGTGTGAAAGCTTCCTCTGTGTGCTTCGTCAAAAGCAGTTTGCAAAACGGTAGCAACAAAGTACATTACCCCCATTAGCATCAGAAAAATAGGTCCGCTGAAAATCACAAAACTGGGATAAGCATAAAGGCAGGCTTGTTTTTCTGAAGTCATGCACAGGGAGACCCCTAAGTCACAGTTGATGAGGTGTTTAATAGTGTCAGGCAATTAGCATTTGGTTCTTGTTGCAGACGACACCGGAGACATGTCAATCCTACAACCAGCTAAATTTGATCCACTTGTTGTTGAATGTCTGGTCTCCTTCTTTTTAGTCAGACATTGCTCAAGTGATTCCATTTCTGCACTTTTAAAATCTATACTTAAGGATTTTTCTTTTCAGTCAGTCAGTGATCACTTGGTAAGAATGGCACAGGATTAAAGAATTAGACCCACACAATACTAAAACATGTAGCTGGCCCCTGGCTTTTGTGCAGCCACTTGTTCTGTCTAAAAGGGTCTGCAATGCAGCAGATGGGAGGAAGGAAACAGCCTTCACCTGATCTGTTCATTGCCCAGAAAACAATTGCTTTTACACTTTGCTTATATAACCCCTGCTTTCCTGCCTCAGCCAAGGATGCTGACAAGGACAGTGAGACAAATAAGATGCCAGTTGGCGGCCCCTTGACCCCCAGGGCTAATTGTGCTGGGGTCAGAAACTCCAGGTTCTCTGGCCTCTCCCCTCCTTTTGCACAAGGAGCTCATGGAAAACCCACAGGAGAGGGAGAGTAGCAGAACCAAAGACTCACTCAAGAAACCATTCCAAAGTACAGGCAGCTGGGACCTGCACCCATCCCAGGTGCTCAGCAAAGTCTGGTGGCTCCTCTGCCACAGGCAGGAACTTACCCACAAGACATGGAGCAGCCTGAGGTCCCTGAAACAGCAGCTCCCTTTGGCCAGCAATGCCGAGACCATACTAGGGAGGAGCCAGGGCTCTCTGGTCTGCCCAGTGTCAGCCGAACAATGTGCTTGGAAGGGAATGGAGGTCTGTAGACATGGAGCTGGCAAGATCAGGCTGGAACTGTGCTTGTCCACCCCTGCCCATCCTCCCTATAGGGGCTCAAAGAATGTCTCCACAGGCACCATGCTCACAAACACAGAAGGAAGGGATGAGAAGTCCTTGAGTGGCAGGCAAGAAAAGTGGCTGGTATCTCGAAAATCAAGTGTTGAGGACCATCCAGGCTGTTGGAGAAGCAGCAGGACCTTAGCCTCACACCAGCACACAGAGCTTGCTTTCACAATAAGGGAGTTCCTGCTTGTGGAGGCATTTTTTCCCTAAGAATAAAGGAGTCAGTACTTGTCATATGAAGAGATGCTGAATGCAGCTCTGCCTAACAAAAACTAGGTAGCAACCAGACAGGCAGAACCTGGAAGGGTTGAAAGGGTGTGTTAATGTATCCACTCAGGAGAGCTAACAGTGAACTACCAGAAAACAGTTCCTGTTGTAATACTCAGTATAAAAATACACACCTTGTTATATATAGCTATATATATGTACGTAAACATGAAAGAAAAAAGGGGGTGTGTGTGTGTGTGTGTGTGTGTGTGTGTGTGTGTGTGT
>VZSE01003882.1:753364-791280 GCA_013398275.1 Promerops cafer
CCAAACACTGCTTGCCTTGAAGGCTGAAATCTCTAATGCCATGAGTCCACTTGCCTCTCCCAGTCTCTGTGAAATTGCAAAATCACTAGTGGGGACAATGGGGAATGCTATGATGTTGAGAGGTAGGAGACGAGTCATATGCAAATCCAAAAATATGTGGGTAACTGCAGTGTTATTTATGTGGTACCATTAACACTGGTTTTTATTTTAGCAAGCTTAAAGACTTTATGAGTCAATTTGAAAAGTCAATTGAAACAACAAGAAAATATTTCATTGATTTCAAGATTCCTTGCCAAGAGTTTAAGAAAGAGCCCTGAACATTGCTTAGTTTCTTAAACAGATTTTTCTTTAATTTTTTTTGGCTTATAGACAAAATTCTAATTTCAAAATATTTTACCATAAGCATGAAAAGCAGAAACATTTTTAAACAAATGCACTTTCTATTAAAAATAATATGAAACAAGTGAAAACCCTGAGAAAAAAAATATTTTGACAAAATACACTTTTTCATACCAACATCTCAACACTTCCTTAGTGAGAATTCTTTGTGTCTGGAAGTTATTTCTGATATACATGGTGTAGGAGAGGGAAGAATGAAGCTCTGGTGTGTATAGCACTGTCAGACGTATTGGAATAACCTCAAAGGCCTATGAATGAAAATCCCAGTCAGACTGTCTCTACAGGAAATAGTCCATTCAAGGTCTGGATCCCTTTCAGAGAATTTGCTAGCAATATATATTAGCATTTATCAGTAAGCATTAAACAAGTCTTACAGGTATGTTACCGGCTGTTTGTTAATGACCAGTATGAGATTTTTCCAGGGTCACTGCCTCCTTATTTGCCTTTCATGAATGCAGAGCCAGTCAACCTCCGGGGCATGATAATGCTTCATCTCGTGCAAAAGATACAGATTTATCACTCAGCTCTCCAAGGGAGTTGCAGCACGCTTGGGTTGCGACGGCTACTTTCTGACATCTAGAATTTAATGTGTGATAAGTTACTGTTTGCATGTATGATTGCAGGAGGTTTTTTTGGTTTTCTTACATAAATTAATCTTTGATTTATCACCCAAAGGTTGGTTGATTTTCCAGGTCCATTTGGAAATATGTGGAGTCCAAAGAATTCCTCAGTCTGGGTTCATTCCCCTAGGAATGTGCACTTCTAAAAGAATGCAAGCAAACAGGAGACTGGAAAGCCATCCTGTCCTGCATGCAGGATTAGACATCAGTACAAATGAGTGTAGACTCTCACAGACATGCAGAAGAGTAAGTGGGTAGAGACCTATTGGCTGTTTTCCTTGATCTTTATGGTGAGCAGGTAGTATCTGCTAGTATCTTTACACTGATCTATTTTCATCTCCTCTTCAGTCTCCCTAAATACAAGAAGTTCAGATTTTGTTTGGCATAATGCTAACGACAGCAACTTTCTTCAGTACATCCTTCTCTCAGTGTTTTTAGCCACAGCCAAGACCTGTGATTGATTAGTCAGAGAAAACACTGCAGCAATGTCCAAAAGTTCACACTGTCTGCTGGATATTGTTTGGTTATCTATGTGGAAGAAAATTTAGCATTTTCCATTATTTGAAATTAATTCTTTATTGAATTATGACGATTTTAGTGTCTGACTGGTATCAGTTTTGACACTGCTGCTATAAGCTAAAGTCAGAATTTTAAGCCATGACAATTCCTCCACACCTGCCCTGAATTTGTTGCTTAAGACTAAGAGAACTGCTGCAGTGCATCACACTGCTGATTAGCTCACCTGGAAAAGGCCAGCAAAAGATACTTCATGGCACCATAAGAAATGAAATCTCTGCAATTCCAGGCAGTGTTTGAGGAACATCTTTATCTGCAGGTGTCATAGGACCAAAGAATATTTTGGATTGGAAAGGACCATTACAGGTCATCTAGTCCAACCGCCCTGCTGTGGGCAGTGGCATCTTCAACTAGACCAGGTTGCACAGGGTCAGCCTGACCTTGGATGTCCATCTGCACAGTTGTCATGGAGTAGCCATCAACAGACTTCCATGGATTTGTTCTAACCTTGGTTTTAACCTACATATCTGTTAAGTCACCATGACGTCCTTGTGTCAGCACACTGCACAGCTGGGTGGAGAGATCTGTTCACTTTAAGTCTTGTTCTGTCCAGACAGTTCATTGAAGGCCTCTTGTTTTTTGATTATGGTGAGAAGCAAATAATCATTTCCCACTCTCCTTGTTTTAGGATTTTCCTTTTTTACTACCCATTAAAACACACGCAATGGGAAACTTTGTGTCTTTCGCAGGGGAAAGCAAGCACATAGAACACACTTTACGGAACACATCAGAGTTAATTTGCAAGCTTTTTCTTTCTGATTTCTGTGACATTAACATAATCAGCCAAAGGAGCAGATTTGAACAAATCTGGGAGCCAAGTGGCATTGGATTGTATTTACCACAGTGTGGGCAAAGCACACTTGCTGTGACGCTTCAGAGAAATTGTGTTGCATGTGGTCACCTCTGGGCTAAACCCGGCCTCTGTGGTGCTTGCTACTATATCTCATTCATCTTTTGTCTTTGGGAATTCTTTTAAGCCTTGAAGCACCACAGAAAGTACAAAAGGCTTTCATTACAGATTGGTGAGGGTATTCCCTTAAGGAGGTTCTTGGCATCCTGTGGAAGTAAGTGAATCACTGGCTACTCTGGCTGCTGCATAACTACTTATTGTTTTATTGAACAAGAGAGTAAAAAGTCACATAAAACCTTGCATATTATAAATGACCAGGGTATAATTCAGACCTGCCTATGTGTGCATTAATTTACACATTGGTCTTTTTGGAAAAAATGTCAACTGAATAAATATAGCTTAGGCTGAGCACTTGAACCACGAATGATTTTTATTATTTTTTGGTTAAATTCCACTCATCTTTTTTTCTCCTTTTCCTGGCATATGAGTTTTTCAAGTGCAGAATGAAACCTTTTGCTAACAAGGGGAAAAAGAACTAGGACTACAGAAAAAGCACATACCTTTTCCAAAGTCATTAAGAGCAACTTTTGGCACTTTCCATATATGGGACATAAAGCTTTATGAACCCAATCCTTAATCTCTGGGTTCTCTGACTGATTTATATGTTTACTTATGGTATTGTGCATTTTCTTCTTCTGAAGAGCACAGTCAAGTCTCTTAAAATTTGTACGCAGGAGACCTTTTTTATGTCAACAGAATAGTGTGAATTTCAAGAAAGTATTACAAGCTCCTTAGTACTTCAAGATCCCTTGAGTCTTGGTTGGATATGTATTTTTTGGAAAAGCACATTTTTAGTTTCTCTAACAGAAGCACATGTGTCCTACAGTTTGTTATGGACTTTTCCTGGAGCCTCTCTGAGGGCCTGATCCCCAACAAACCAGCTGTGAGGTGCTAAGTGCCCACAGTGCCCATGGATATCCATGAGTCACCACTGAGAAGTGTTGAGTACCTGCAGCTCTGAAGTTAATGGACATAGCAAGTGCTCAGCATTTCTTCAAAGGGTGGTCAAGAGAGACCTGGAGTACCCTAGCCCTGAAAAAAACCTGCAAGCAGAGGGAGGCCCTAAAGGAAAGAAAAATTTGCTGAGGCCCTCTACATACCATTCTTCACAAATCCTGCTCCTGTGGAAGGAACAGGGAGCCCTTGTGCTCTGGGAGGCTGCACACCTGAAACGCCTCTTGTACTACCCTCAGGACTGCCATTTAAAGGAAGAGAGGTTAAAAAGTCAGAGAGGTGCCTGCCAGGAGTCCCCTCAGCAGGGAGGAGCATTGCCTGCACTTCATCCCTGCACACAGTGTGTCTGCAGCTGTCAAGATCCTTCTGGAGGGCTCACAGCACTCTGGGGTATTGGCCAGTCCTCCCAACTCCTGTTGTCCATGAAATTGCTGCTGAGGAGGCCTCTGCTCCTTCATCCAAGTCATTAATGAAGAAGTTAAACAGTATTGGGCCCAGTATTGAACCTTGGGGGACCCCACTTGTGACAGGCCTTCAACCAGACCCTGTGCTGCTGACTGCAACCATCTGGGATCTGCTGTTCAGCCAGTTCTCAATCCACCTCACTGTCCACTCATCCAGCCCACACTTTCCTGATATTTTGAGAGATGCTGTCAAAAGCCTTGCTGAAGTTGAGGTAGACAATACTCACTGCTCTGCCCCTTCATCAATTCAGGTAGTTGTTTCATTGTAGCAGGTCTTCAGGCTGGTCAAGCATGATTTGCCTTGAGTGAATCTGTGCTCACTGCTCCTGATCCACTTAAGAGTCAGCTTTTCTATAGCATGAGCAAAGTGTAGAGGGCTTATAGAAAGGCTTCCTTTAAAGATGCAATAAGAAGTAGGCAATAAGTATGGGCCAGGATTTTCTTGGGTGGTGAGGTGATGGCATACTCTATACTTGTATATATAATATAGGCAATATATAATGGCATGAACAGCCTATATAGCTTACCAACTGCACAGCCACCTGTGCATTATGCTCTTCCCCATATATGCCATAGATAGTTCTGCAATAGTGTTAACTTGGAGATGGAAATATATGGAGAATGGATGCGAGTATTTGACATAAAACGTGTCAATCATCTCAAAATTTACATAGGATCTGTAAATTAACTCTCCTTCCACTGAATGTAGCACTAGCTAGCATAGCTGATATTTCAGTACATGGATGCTTAATTGGGAAAGCCTTCTTTTTGTTTTCAGGTCCTTTGAGCTCACCAGATAAGTAAACCTCATGTATGTGCAATAGTGCAAGTTGCCTGTGAATTTTAGGTAATCCACCACATGTGCAAGGTGTATTATTCATCTTTGTAAAGGCACACATTGCTATTATTCCCTTTTGCATTGCTGGGATCAGGGTGTTCCAGCTGACTGCACATTAATCTGTATGAAGCAAAGGAGAGAAGGTGATGCAAAGTTCTTGAGAAACTCCTCTTTTTTTCATGACTCTAAACCAAAACATTGCAGGCACATTTGCCTTTCAGAGGATATTATCAGGTTCTGCTTTTCAGAAAAACTACAGGAGAGGTTCTTGGTTCTGGAGATGAGATTTATACAGGGAGACTGGTTTCCTGGTTTGCAGCTACAACAGTGTTTCAGCTGGATCTAGATACTACTTCTAAAGTGAATCTCTTAATTGCCACAGCTTTACACACTTTGCATTGCCCTCTCAGAGTGCACACACTGAATTCCTTTTGGATGAAACTAAGCCAGGAAATGATCTCCAGACGATCATCAAATGTGCTCCAACTGCTAATGGGCATTCAGTCCAGAGGAGCAGTTAGTCCAAAATAAAAGACGAGGATGTCAGGCCCTGTGCACACATGGATTTGCATTACAGAGCTGCTCCTACTGCTCCATGTGATGTCTGATATAGACATAGAATCATAGAATAATTGAGTTGGAATGGACCCATCAGGATCATCAAGTCCAACTCCTGGCCCTGTGCAGGAAACCCCAAGAATCACACCATGTCACTGAGAGCATTATCCAAACACTTCTTGAACTCTGTCAGGCTTGGGGCTGTGACCACTTCCCTGGGGAGCCTGTTCCAGTGCCCAGCCATCCTCTGGGTGGAGAACCTTTTCCTGATATCCAACCTAAACCTCTCCTGACTCAGCTTCATACTTGAATTCTGTCCCTGGTTACCAGAGTGAAGAGATCAGTACCTGCCCCTCTGCTTTTCCCCTTGAGGATGTTGAAGACCACAATGAGGTCTCCCTTCAGTCTCTTCTCCTCCAGGCTGAATAGACTAAGTGACCTCAGCTGCTCCTCACACAGCTTCTCCTCCAGACCCTTCACCATCCTCATGGCGTTTGGACACTCTCCAGTATCTTAATGTATTTTTTATTTTGTGGCTCCCAAAACTGCACACAGCACTTGAGATGAGGCCACACCAATGCAGAGCAGAGCAGGACAATCCCTCCCCTTGCCCAGACTGGCGATGCTGTGCCTGATGCCCCCCAGGACATGGGTAGCCCTCCTGGCTGCCAGGGCACCGCTGACTTGTGTTCAACTTGCTACTGACAGGACCCCCAGGTCCCTTTCCACAGTGCTGCTCTCTAGCATCTCCCTACCAATTGATAGTTATCAGGCAAGATGAATAAAGGGCATCACTGATGTCTCCTCCTTACAGTTGTGGTGCTGATGCCTTAAGAGGCTACCTGGAACAGAGGCTAGACAGTGTTAAAGGAATAAAGTAGGTGTTTATTAAAAGGCCTTTAAAGGATACACCCTGGGCAGTACAAGAGCCAGCTGTGGCTCCACCCAAGATGCACCCAAGATGGATGCCTGGTCTCGAGTTTTCACACTTTTGTAAGTTTTGGTCCATTTACATATTGGGGTTAATTGTCCAATTACAGCTTCAGGTTATGAAGTCCCATCCTCCCAGATTGCTCTCCTCAATTCACTGTTGTTTATACTTTGTGGGTCTGAAGCTGCAATGGTGTCCTTGGTTCTTAGGCTGGAAAAGGATTGTTTTGTCTAACTAAACTGTGAAGAGAACTTGCTAACACTTTATATGAAGTTCAGTCACACACTAAGGCAGTACAGAATCTGAAAAATATGAAAGCTAAAACTTAAGGCATCAGTTCCAGAGGGAACCTCCATGAAGCTGTTAAAAGAGGTACCAATATGATGTGCATAGGTTTTCCCCCTTTCCATTGCAGAACTTAAGCTAATTAAGATGTGATTTACAGTATCTTTCCTTCAGGGCTCTTTGACAAATATGTTAGTCAGTTTGTGAAATGTAAGTGCATGGTATCAACTACAATCTAAATAAAAGAGAGATGTGACCATGTACGTACTACATCATGATGCAGATCATCTACAGACGCAGCAGAGATGGAAAATGGTTTCTACACCATCCTTGTTGTCCATGGATTATCTGAACCAGAGTGGTGGCATGTCTCCTGTACTTTCAGCCATTTTCAGATGTTGCAGATGATGGTATGATTATTTGATTCTACTAAAATAAATTTTCCAATGGAAGATTTGCCTTTCCTCATAAAGGTTTGTATCAGCTTTTTATTTTGCACTTTTCTGTAATCTCTTTCTCTCTCTCTCTCTCTCTCTCTNAAAGACGAGGATGTCAGGCCCTGTGCACACATGGATTTGCATTACAGAGCTGCTCCTACTGCTCCATGTGATGTCTGATATAGACATAGAATCATAGAATAATTGAGTTGGAATGGACCCATCAGGATCATCAAGTCCAACTCCTGGCCCTGTGCAGGAAACCCCAAGAATCACACCATGTCACTGAGAGCATTATCCAAACACTTCTTGAACTCTGTCAGGCTTGGGGCTGTGACCACTTCCCTGGGGAGCCTGTTCCAGTGCCCAGCCATCCTCTGGGTGGAGAACCTTTTCCTGATATCCAACCTAAACCTCTCCTGACTCAGCTTCATACTTGAATTCTGTCCCTGGTTACCAGAGTGAAGAGATCAGTACCTGCCCCTCTGCTTTTCCCCTTGAGGATGTTGAAGACCACAATGAGGTCTCCCTTCAGTCTCTTCTCCTCCAGGCTGAATAGACTAAGTGACCTCAGCTGCTCCTCACACAGCTTCTCCTCCAGACCCTTCACCATCCTCATGGCGTTTGGACACTCTCCAGTATCTTAATGTATTTTTTATTTTGTGGCTCCCAAAACTGCACACAGCACTTGAGATGAGGCCACACCAATGCAGAGCAGAGCAGGACAATCCCTCCCCTTGCCCAGACTGGCGATGCTGTGCCTGATGCCCCCCAGGACATGGGTAGCCCTCCTGGCTGCCAGGGCACCGCTGACTTGTGTTCAACTTGCTACTGACAGGACCCCCAGGTCCCTTTCCACAGTGCTGCTCTCTAGCATCTCCCTACCAATTGATAGTTATCAGGCAAGATGAATAAAGGGCATCACTGATGTCTCCTCCTTACAGTTGTGGTGCTGATGCCTTAAGAGGCTACCTGGAACAGAGGCTAGACAGTGTTAAAGGAATAAAGTAGGTGTTTATTAAAAGGCCTTTAAAGGATACACCCTGGGCAGTACAAGAGCCAGCTGTGGCTCCACCCAAGATGCACCCAAGATGGATGCCTGGTCTCGAGTTTTCACACTTTTGTAAGTTTTGGTCCATTTACATATTGGGGTTAATTGTCCAATTACAGCTTCAGGTTATGAAGTCCCATCCTCCCAGATTGCTCTCCTCAATTCACTGTTGTTTATACTTTGTGGGTCTGAAGCTGCAATGGTGTCCTTGGTTCTTAGGCTGGAAAAGGATTGTTTTGTCTAACTAAACTGTGAAGAGAACTTGCTAACACTTTATATGAAGTTCAGTCACACACTAAGGCAGTACAGAATCTGAAAAATATGAAAGCTAAAACTTAAGGCATCAGTTCCAGAGGGAACCTCCATGAAGCTGTTAAAAGAGGTACCAATATGATGTGCATAGGTTTTCCCCCTTTCCATTGCAGAACTTAAGCTAATTAAGATGTGATTTACAGTATCTTTCCTTCAGGGCTCTTTGACAAATATGTTAGTCAGTTTGTGAAATGTAAGTGCATGGTATCAACTACAATCTAAATAAAAGAGAGATGTGACCATGTACGTACTACATCATGATGCAGATCATCTACAGACGCAGCAGAGATGGAAAATGGTTTCTACACCATCCTTGTTGTCCATGGATTATCTGAACCAGAGTGGTGGCATGTCTCCTGTACTTTCAGCCATTTTCAGATGTTGCAGATGATGGTATGATTATTTGATTCTACTAAAATAAATTTTCCAATGGAAGATTTGCCTTTCCTCATAAAGGTTTGTATCAGCTTTTTATTTTGCACTTTTCTGTAATCTCTTTCTCTCTCTCTCTCTCTCTCTCTGTGTTTACTTCTGAGGTATTTTATCTCCTTAAGAAATACATATCCCATTTTTTCTGGGGTAAGAGCTGAAATGCTACCATTTCCAAGATGATACTGCAGCATCATAAGCAATGGCAGTATTTGTGAAGAGGACATCCTTCCTTAAGGGCATTTGAATATGTTTCTCTGGTCTCTCTGTATATCTCTGGGACAACAAATCAGTCTGAATTTTCCCAGTGTTTACTTATACAAATCCGTTTGATCTAACCTTCTCCTTTCCCATCTCGAGTGTCAGCCAGAGCCCTGAACAAATTAGTGCTTTCCTGGGTATCTTGGGTGCTATGGTCACTCAGCACTGAAGCTGCCAGCTCAGCCCAGCTTTTGACAGCTATGAGTACAAAGGGAAAAGAAAGAAAAGATTATGTTCATTCCGTGCAGCTGTTGGTTAAAGCAGGAATGTGCAGAAGATGCAACCGGGAGAGCTGCTGGAGAGGTTCCTCATTTTTGTTAAGGAGTGGAAACATGTACAAGTTAAGCCCAGAGAGATGCATCAGAGGGTAGAACATGATTGGAAGGAGTGACTATAGTTTTTATTGATGATACATGGTTTAGTTTCCCTTCCCTTAGAACAGAAAGAATGCCTCATCTGCAGGAATAATCCACTCCTTTTGCTGAGATAAATGACTCAGACTTCTTCCTCGTGGTTCATTCCATTGTAAATACAATTAATGACTCAGACACAGAATGCTTCATTTCCTGCAAATACAATTATTGCCTTGTAAAACAGAGGCATTATCCCTTTAGTGACAGAATAACAATCACTACAAGTACAGAAAACTCATCTTAGTCCAGCTGAGTTCAGTTGGAGAACAACTGGTTTAGATCTGCTCCTACTATTAAGGGAGGAATGCCTTTATTTGTATTACACATGATGATTACTTCCGATTATCTCTGCACAGCTTTAAATAAACAGAGACTTTAGTGTCTGATTAAAGAAGTAATGAGTTCTGAATTATTTCCTCCATGTGAGTGGAATTTAGGGAGATTCCTGATATGAACCAAGCCCCAAGAAGGCAAGGTTATCCCCCTTTAGAAGGCACGTATGCAGTTTCTCCAGCATCTGCCTTGTCTTTCTCAGATGATGTAAACCAACACTGCTTTTGTTGGCATCAGTGAAGCAGGGACACCTTTCACCAAATGAGCCTCTGGTTCTGTTTTTTCTGCCTTCCTGTAAGAATTCTGTTTGAAAATGGGATGCTGCCTTGGATGTGCTTCCCAAAAAGGACACAGCAATGCACCCATATGCATTTTGCTTCTACCCTGTGAAGTATTTTACCATCCTGAAGAAAAATCTCTATGCTGAAGCTTCAATTCTGTGATACTGAAGAGCTGTTTTCACACCATTCGTACCTTTTACTGTCAGATGGTTTTCCCTGCAGTAAACGAGGCATACACAGGCACTCAAGGTTAAACTTCAACCCCAAAAAGAATCAACAGCAGTATTTTATGGACTTCCAAACTCCTTGCATGAGCAGCAGTGGTTAGACATTTCCTCTACTGCTGACACTGTACAAGAGAAAGGAAGTTTTGGGGAAGTGTTGAAAGATACTGGCACAGCAAAGGAGTAGCAGCACAATGCTTGCAATCTAGATGGACTTAACAGTAAGACTCAGGTTGTGGTGTTGACTGCCAGAGAGACTAAACAACAGCACGAGGAACTGAAAAAAGTATCAAAAGTATTCCCCCAAAGATTAGCTACCCATGTTGCCATTGTAAGGGAGGGAAGGAAACTTCAGTCTCTCTGACAAAACCTGAAATAGGTCACCAGAAGCAAGCAAACCTAGGAAAGATTGACCGGCCTGAGACTCCAAGAATTTCCATGTGCAAGAGAATAAAGTGTTAAGGGAATTCACCAATATTACTTCAAATTTCCTCAGAAATTCCTCAGGAAAATGGAGCCTCAGTACATAACTAAAAGGAGATAGTAAATCTCACATGAAATATCCACTAGGGAGAAATGTGGAAGGAAACTAGCACATTAGCACATGGCCAAGAGCTAGGGTAAGGAGGCAAAATGCAGCCCCTCAGTTTGTCTGTGCTGAGGTGGTCTGGGTCAACATACCATTCTCTAGTTGAAAGAAGATCTTCATCCTCTTCTGGAGGTTCCCCAGAATTGTAAAGGATCTGAGAAAGGAGAAACTCTCCAGAGTCTTCTTTCCTGAGCTGTATCTTACAGCTGCTCTACAGGAGGTTGCAATTTGCCCAACAGAGCCAGTAGATGAAATTCACCAGAGCTGCTTTGATTGCTGTGGAGAGGGTCTGGCTCAATGTGCCATCACAGAGGCATGAGGTAGATGAGGTTTGTATAAGAACAGCTGAACTTCAAGTCTTAGTCTCAAGGATGTTCAAATGTCTCACTGGAAATCAGAGGAACTCTGGCTTCCAAGTCACTTTGAAAAATGAGAGTTCTCCTTTTTCCTCATGTAGAAACCTTCCAAATGTTTATTCACATCTCAATCTTTAAAGTGCATACAAATATTGCATTTGCGAGGTCTTTTGTACAGCAGAGAAATTATAATAATGGGGATTTTAACATCGATTTTTGTCATTTTGGTGGGATATGTGCTTCTGAGAAGATGTAGCTGATAAAATTCTCTATTCCAGCAGGGCAAGTGAGAAAGCTCTTCTTGCAGGACCTGAAGTGAAAAACAGTCACATCAGCAGTGATGGAAAATCACCCTATGCTGTGCAGGGGATTGTCCCCATATGCTCCTTACTTTACTGTAGAAGCAGCTCTGTGACTTCCTCCTGCATTTAATTTGCAAAATTAAAATTCACAGACCTGGTAGCCCTCTAGGGGAGAAGCAAATTTTTCCACCCTTCATGCAGTGGTCCCTTTTCCCAAATCTCACTTGGTGTAAGTAATTTGCAGTCAAAGATTACAGACCTCAACACAACCTTTACCCTCTGTTAATGACAGACAACAGCAATCCGTTAGTTCTGCCTGTTAAATGATGGAATGACTGAATGCACTTTGTACAGCAGCATAAATATGCCTCTTCTGAGACACACTGTGGCTGTACACTGAAAACTTACACACTGCTCACCTGAGCTGGACCCCACAAATCTGAGCTCATCTAAGAGGTCTGGGCCGGCGCACAGGTCCTTTTTTCTAATTTTTCCGTGGAGCATAATGGTTTGGCATTCACAATGAGGACTTTGAAAGATGAATAAAAAGCCACAGTTGAGTATTATCTTTCTCTTACCTTCCCAGGAGTAGGTATTTGCTGCAGTGTTGACACCACTGTTCTGAGTAGTGACAGGGGAGGACAGCATCAGATGACCCTTCCCTTCACTTCCTAACCTGCAGCCAAAGTTTGGCAGTCCTACTGCCCACAGGTTTGGAGAAAACCTGTGGGATATGGGTGGAAGGATCCACACAATTTTTGTACACTGGCTGACTGAGGAACATCTCGGAGCAGGAGCCAGGACATCTTCTTCCCCGTGCCTCCCTACTTCACTGAGAAGGAAGCATGAGGCAGGATAGAGCTGAGAGGCTGAAGAGAGGACAGGAAGATGGGGAGGGGGAAAGATGAGGGGAAAGGGGCTGACAGCAGGAGTGGGGTGAAGAGCAGACAGAAACCAGAAAAAGGAAGGATTTTCATGTCTCCCTTTGACACACCAGCACAATTCATGAGAAAGGCGAGCTTTTGATAAGAAAAATATTTTATTCTCCTTGTTGGCTTAAATATTTGCAGAGCCCTGAGATCAGAGAACCACTTTGGATGCCATTACACATGCAGACAGCCATCACATTAAAGGCAGGAATAAGCACAGCGATATTACTCCGGTATTATTTTCATCATGAACGAAGGCTGCAGTGAGGGCTGGAGGGTTACAGATGGGATCAAGAGGTGGCTCATAAAACAATCTTGACCTTAGGAGCGGTTTCACACCCTGCGAGAGCTTGTGTGCATCTGTGGGAAAGCAGCCCCCACAGACCTCGCCGCTATACCTCCACCAGATGTGAGGGCCCATGGGCAGCATCTGGTGCTGCACAACTCCAAAACTGAGTGCACCAATGTTATATGAAAATCCACATCACACACTGCACACAATAAGTGAAAGCAGAGTGCTGCAGGGTAGATGTAACATCAAAAACTAGGCTGCCAAAAAGTGTAATCTTCCTCCAGGAAATTTATTGCTTGGAGGACTCTGTGCTATTCCCACAGGAAGATATTGGCTGCTGGTGGAGCCATGGGCCTGCCCCAGCTGCTCTTGCATGCAGCACGCAGGGTCGGGGTGCCAGGGCACCCCACAAGTGGGCAGGGGCAAAGCTGCTCTAGGGATCACAAGTGATTGCACACCTGCACATGCAGACACCCCACTGACACTGTGCCACTGCTCCCACCACTCTGGCACTCATTTTCTTGCTTTTGCTTATTTTTAAGGACTCAGTGGGTACATTTCCTTGCTGGGCCACCCCTGTGAAGTGGTACATGAGCTTGTGCTGTGTGCCCATGGACAGAAGAGGGGTGCAACTGGGGGACGGATGGGACAAGCCCTCTGTCCCTGATTCAATCCCACTAAACAAAGGGTGCTTGTCCAAGGAAAAGGAAAATCAGCCCCCCCACCCAGCTGGGTACCAGCCAGGTGGCTCAGAAGTGCAAACAGCATATACCCTTGCTTCTGTCTTTCTCATTTCTGTTTTCTACTGATCTTACACACACACACACACACACACACACACACACGCTATTTTTAACCTCCAAAAATAAGTAGGATTTTTTTTTTTCCTATTGGCTACAAGCTGTGGTGAAATGACTTCATATATTGACTAGATTTTGTCTCCAAACACGCTGAAATATTTGTGTGAGGGTTGTGTATTGGGACCTGTCGGTGTTATACAGGTTGATGCAAGTGATACGCTGCTTGCCACGATACTGAGAATGTTGGGATCCGTTGACTGGCCCAAGCCCAGCTCAATGCACAAAGCACTTCTTATTCCCAGCCCCGAGCCTCACGCTAACAAAGGCTGGGAGTTCATTTAGCTCATTGCAATCTGTGGATTCATTCACAAATGTTTTCCAGCAGATGTGCAAGCCCCTTTAGAAATAGCACATGTATAGATGGCTGCATTGCGTATGAACATGCTTTGCTTCATCACAACATACTTCTTAGAAACCCTTGGCTCCCAGGCTTAAAAAACACAGATTTCGGTTGCATGCAGAATTTCAGGTTATAAATTATTCCTCTTTGCCTCAACGGCCGTGCTCATCCTGATGAAATGTAGCCTAAACTCAGACAGAAGAGACTTTCCGTGTTTCTCTTTCAATTTCAGTTGACAGGGGATATGACCACTGTGCCACCCGGCCTGCCATGGGGATTTTAAGTCTTTATTGCACGCAGATGATTGGTACTGACAGAGCCAGCTTTGGGTGTGAGAGATGGCTGGCAGGCATTGTGGGGCTGGCCTGTGAGGCTGGACCATTGGTCCCCAGTAGTCATGGGGTGATATGGGCCACCCTGTGACAGTCTCATTCTTTGAAGGCTGTGACATGTGCGTGGTGCTACAAGGCAGGGAAACATCAGGAGCAGCTTTGGGAAGGTGGCTGCCTCCAGAGCCACCCCCTTTGTATGGTGATGGAGAGGATTGGTTTCAGACAGATAGACCTTGACATCATGTCTGTGTCAATCATCTTGGCCAAACCACCGAGGCTGCTGACTTCAGGGCAGTCTGTGTCTGTGCTCACAATGACATGGAGGCTGCTGGCAGGACCAGTCTCCTTGTAGGAGTGTGGGTCCAAGGCTGGGAGTTACCATGAATGATCCTTTTGTCCCCTTTCCCCCCTCCCCTTCCTCACACCAGCACATATATATCCTCAGGTGGCCAAGGACCAGGGTATAAATTTGACTTCTCCTTAGTCAAAACTTCCACTAATTTGATCATGGTTTTGCCAAGGAAGGAATAAATATGGAGCAGGGACTTTGGGGATTTGTGCTATAAAAGTGAGAGCTGGAGAAACCGAGACTGAAGCAAATATTTGAAGCAAGTGGTCACATCCAGGCATCCTGGCTCCCTTCTACATGTAATTCTGGCCAAGCCTCTACTCCCAGCCTCAACACCTGCCCCCATGTAGGGCACAGATTATCAATTGCCAGTGGGAGACCTCTGACAATTGATGACAACAACATCCTGAGTTTCATGAGGGTCAGGTCACCTCTAGGTCAGGCCAAGCCACAAGGGTTGAGAGCCAACTTCCTACTCCTGACCCTGTACACTGGTGCTGTGCACAGCTCTTTGTCCCAAACCTCTGCAACACACTTATCAAGCATACTCATGTTAAGGCAAGCTGGAAATTTCACACTTCTGAATGCAAAATAGATCACTCCATACAAAAATTCTCCCATTTGTGCAGGTGTATTTCATCTTGGTGCCAGCATACACATATTTCCAGGTACAGCATATATCCCTATCTTGTGAAAATTCAGACACTTCTTGTCCGCTGCCTGAAAATTTGAGATTTGTCTTTATTTTAAAAGCTTTAATGTCCAGTCAAGGAGCAGTTTAAATACCCAAAGGACTGGGGTTAAAACCAGCTGAATGATCCCCAATGCAGTCTTAAAAATGAATTTCCTGTTCCCTCAGGTGTGGGGAAGTCCTTTACTTGCAGCTGGGCCAATGAATTGGGCACCTTATTTCTTTGATTTTCCCATTAGCCAGTGTGTAATAAAGCGCCACAGACATCAAGCATGATTTAAATCTCCACTTCTGCTCAATATGCATGTCTGTGTAAGGTATAGGATTTTTTTTCCTTCGTCTCTTTTCTGGTTCAATTTATCTCCCTCACTCAGGAGTGCTGGTGAATACAATGGCTTCAGACTGGAGAGAGCTGCACCTAATTTTCTTATTCTGTTTGAATAAATGGCTGTTGACTCTTACAGAAGTAGGTTAGCCTTCTCATGTGGTTGTAATATCCTAGAGACCCATCCACAGAGCTCCTAATGCTGGTTGCATAAAAAATACACCTTTCATACATGGCTGTATTTGTCCTTGTTTAGTGCTTTTTCTGCATATCCAGCTCTAAAAATGCTGACCTTGGAAAGGTCCCATTGTAAATGTGTTTTTCTGAACACTTTAATTCTCCTTGCTCAGGTAGCTTTCACTGCTTGTCCTACCACGAAAGAAGGGAAGCCTCCACACCATGGGAAAAGTATAAATCTCTTGCTGTAGGAAGCAGGGTCCTTGTGGGCATAAGTGCACCTTGCTACACACCCTGCATTGGCCAAAGAAGCCACTGCACAGTGAGATCCCAGTTTGATGCTACCCTCCTCTGGAGCTCAGATGTCATCTCCTTCCCGCTGTCCTTAGGATTCTTAGGATAGTACTCAAGGACTGCTGCTGAAATCTCCCCAGTATCCCCAAGGATACAAGGGAAGCTAAAAGTGTAGAGGTCCAACAAAACTGGCAGCCTGTCATGGTGTCTTTCACCACAGCAAGCTACGCACTGTGGTTATTCACAATAAACCAGGTGGCACCCAAATAATTTTTGCCTTCTTCATGGTTAGTCTCTATAAAGGCCCAGGAATTAATCAAGTCTATTGCTCCATTTCATACATTTCCATAAGGTGGAATGGCCCCTGTCTGGACACAGTTTCTAGAAAAAAAAGGTGTTGAGTCTAAGGAGGGAGGTTCACAGTCTTCTTAAACCCTCAAAATGTGGTGACTTGCCCTTGGTCAAGGAGGATTGGCTTAGGGAACACCCAGGCAAACTCAATATCCAACAGGCCCTGAGAGGATATATCCATGACTGCTGAAAGAGCTGGTGAACACCATAGTGGGGCCACTCACAACATCTTTGGAATGTCATGGAGATCAGGAGAGGTGCCTGAGGACTGGAAGAAAGCAAATATCACCCTGGTCTTCAAAAGGGGCAAGAAGGAAGACTCAGGGAACTGCCAGCCAGTCAGCCTCACCTGAATCCCTGGAAAGGTTATGGAAAGGTTATAGAGTGCTTCATTCTGGAAACCATCTCTATCCACAGGCTTGACAAGAAGGTGATCAGGAGCAGTGAGCATGGATTCACTCAAGGCAAATCATGTTTGACCAGCCTGAAGACCTTCTACAATGAAACAACTACCTGAATGGATGAGGGCAGAGCAGTGAGTATTGTCTACCTCAACTTCAGCAAGGCTTTTGACAGCATCTCTCAAAATATCCTTATAGGCAAACTCAGGAAGTGTGGGCTGGATGAGTGGACAGTGAGGTGGATTGAGAACTGGCTGAACAGCAGATCCCAGATGGTTGCAGTCAGCAGCACAGGGTCTGGTTGAAGGCCTGTCACAAGTGGGGTCCCCCAAGGTTCAGTACTAGGCCCAATACTGTTTAACTTCTTCATTAATGACTTGGATGAAGGAGCAGAGGCCTCCTCAGCAGCAATTTCATGGACAACAGGAGCTGGGAGGACTGGCCAATACCCCAGAGTGCTGTGAGCCCTCCAGAAGGATCCTGCCAGGCTGGAGAGATGGGCAGAGAAGAACCATCTGAAATTCATCAAAGGCAAATGCAGGTCCTACACCTGGGAAAGAATAAATGCCTGCACCAGCACAGGCTGGGGGCTGACCTGCTGGGAAGCAGCTTTGTGGAGAAGGACCTTTGGTTATGCATGTTGGAGGCATCCTCTGAGAATGGCAAGAGAGAGATGAAGGGCAGAGTTTCGGTGGTCACAGATCCTGACATCTTTTTGTTTAGCTGAGAGCTGGGAAATAAGCTTCGGGAAGCATGTTTTGATATTTCAATACCTAGCAGAGTTAGGGCAAAGAAATCATATTCAAGTGCTTTTGTGGTTCCAACATGTAGAGCTTTGAAAGTATAAATGCAGCACACTTGACAACCATGCTTGGCAATTAGTTATGTTTTGAGAACCAGTTATATATGATAAAAAGATCTGTCCTATTCTATGGATGATAGGGATTTTATATATCATTTATGTATCTTTGGGATAAGGTTTTAGCATATGGAATCAAAACCCATGAGCATGAGGAAAACCAGTGGCTATCTACTGTGTCCTTTTCACAGTATCATTCTGTCAAGCATAAATTGGTCAGACATTTCAATTTATTTACTGCCATTTCTCAGCTTTAAACATTTTGAATGGTTTAAAACACTCAGATCTTGCCATAGCATCCATAATAATGAAAAGTGCAAGTATTTTGCAAGCTGAACAGGATCTGGATTGTTCAACAGCTAAAAGATACGTAGCAGAAATTAAAACTTGGTGAAGTAACATTTGAAGAACAACATACTCCTCCATTTAATATTCATTGTTAACTCAGAGGTTTTGGGCTAATTCTTTTGCTTCCAGCATATGAATCAACAGTTTGACTTTGCTAGATGCACAGTTCTGTACCTCTGAATCCTAAAAGCATATTGTTTACACAACATAATCAGCAAATGAAAATTATCTTGTTCACAGAGGATCTGGTTCCCACAAAATATCCACACCCTTCCTTGCTCATGAATTATGGATGTCTGGAGCCTTTACCAGAAACTTGGCTGGGCTGTGTAAAATCATTTTCTGGAGTGTGTGTTTTATTTTGAATGAAGCAAGCAGGCAAGAGGCCAGTAGGATTAAAATGGATTCTTTATTTAAAACAACTCACAAAATACAGCAGCTCCTACCATTTTGTTAGTGTCACCTATTTCTTTCCAGGTCCCTTTTCCAGACTTTGACTGGTGCTCTCAAGTACACTCTGCATCTCTCAGGGCACATCAGAGGGGGTCCAGGGCCAGTCGCCACCGGAGAGCCAGTGGACCTGAGAACAAGGAGACTCTTATTGGAGCCCCAAGTCACTGGGTCCATTATCCCAACCCTAGCATGAGGAAGGGACATCCATCTTTCTGCTCACTCAGCTTAAGGGAAATAATTCCTCCAGGTATAATTTGGAAATACTGTGAAGCTTTAATTCTCTGAAATCATAACAAAGAGCTCTCAGATTCCCTGATGAAAAAGGGAATGCTCTGTATCTATCTAATATTATGTTGCATTCAAAGCTCTCTGGATTTATTTGGACAGGATTAACAGGAGTTTATTGAATACAGGCAAAATAATAAACATACGACATCAACAAGAGCTGGGTTAACATGAGGTACCCTGGCAATACTCTTGGCTTGACCAAGCACGATGCAGTCACCTTCTCCACTCCATGCAAAATCTACCTGTGTGATCTCCTTTAAGTCACTGCACCATTTTTCTCCTTGTTGAATTTGATACAAAACCAAGAAGCCATACAAACCTGAAACAAGAGATCCGGACCTCCTTTGCTGAAGGAGGTACCCTGACAGCAACAAACTACCTCTAGTATCACGAAAGATACCAGAGTATTGTAAAAAATACTTCTTGGTGCAATTAAACTAAAAGCTGCCAAATTATTTAGCAGTGACCTCTGACAGGAGAAATCAAATCTGTGTCTTAGACTCCTGCCACAATTACTGTTTCAATGTCAGTTGTCTGTCTGCTGTTGGACCTGGAGAGCCCTGGTTCCTGCCCTATGCTTGTGTCAGCAGAGCTGAAGTGCTTGAGTTCAAGCAACAGCCACCCCTAAAGGTCCATGAAAGTACTTGCCCTTGGGTCCTCATCATACAGGAATCCCTTCCAAGGCCACCGCCCTGAAAGAATAGATCATCCTTTTGCTATCTGACCTCCAGAGAGCCAAGAAATGGCCTCTCCCACAATGAAAAATCTTTCCTGCCTGATGATACCCTCATTACAGAAGTGGCCTTGCTACCTCTTTAATCACTACTCCTTCTTTCTTGTTTTGTTTTTCCGTGTTCACTGTTTATTAGTTTGCTCAGCTCAAGAACTTTAACTTTTACAGGTTGTCAACACCATAGGCACTACATCTTGCAGAGCACCCTGAGCTGTGAGAGCAACTGCTCATCCTATGCCAGGCCCTGTCCCAAAATTGCCTCTTCCCTGTCCCGCATCTCACAGCTGAGGCTGGGATGGACTGAGGTGAGCACTTCTAGGCTAGGACAAATTATACTGAAAATGAGGGAGAAAAAGGGTAAAAAAAGCACAAGAGCCCTGTAGGTGCAATTGGCAGCTGTGTAGTTAGGAGGACTTAGAGGGCTCCAGAAAGAAAGCACTTCTCTGTGCACTTTCCAAGATTTGTTTTGAAAAGATGCCAGGCAGAGCTCTTCAGAGCTAAGTGCAAGAAGTAAGCATGACGGTGACATCTTTAAAACTGGCCAGCTACCAATGGGCTTTTACAGGGCCAGAGCGATAAGGCTGGTAGAAGATTATTTTCTTTGTTGTACTGAAATCACATAACCCTAGTTCTTATAGCTGTGTAGGTATTTATCCAAGAACACATGCTAAAGAAATACCTATGTCACTGAGACAAGAGCAACCACCATAATTTATATGAGAAGGCTGACATTCCAGCATTAAGAAAAAAAATATTCTTGACATTTGCCATTTTTAAATCACTTCTGGGCAGGATATCCAGTCAGACATTGCTACAGTCCAATTAACCAGATAAGAGGACAACAGTTAATGTTCAAAAATACACAATTCTCCCCCCGTCCCTTGCCTGAAAATAAAAAATAATTAGAGTAGGGTTATACATTTGTTATCGTGTCTATTAATAATCAGCCCAAGGGCATGGAGAAGAGACCTTCTGACAAAGAAGAAATTAGTAAGAAATAGCTTAGGGAGAGTAGATTAGAATTGTTGTTGAAAAGGTTTCCCCCTCCCCAGAAGATGCTTGGAGTTGCAGTATCGTATTAGGGGAAAATACTACAAAGGCTGCCAAAAAAGCATCAGAAGAAAATTAATGTAAGAGGAAAGACTGAGGCAAGATGGTGTCTCAAAGATTACAGGCTTAATGTTCAGCATTTCTCTAGTCCAGCTTTTGTTCTATCAGCAAAAGGTCCAGAGTTAAAATAAAATATGTGTATTCTATTTCTACTTTCTGATACTACTAAATTGGTTGTAGCAATTTTTTTCCTACATGTAGTACTTTCTTTGGCTTATAAGGGAACCAACTCTGAGCGATCCACTCTATAGAAAAAAAAATAAATCTGTATTTTGGTGTCAAAAAGGGTCACGCCTCTGACTTCTGCTATTTCTGATCTGAGTGACAATGAAAACTGTTTTTGTGTGGAGGACAGAAGGGTCATCTTGGAGCTTGTGGAAGTTAATTATGCTTCAAATCAGAGGGAAGAATGAAAGGGCTATTTCTGAAAACGAGTAAACACAAAAAATACAAAGGTACTAAAAATTATCATGCAGCCACTAGAGTGGCAGGAGTCAGGAGTGTTCAGTGCTTCAAACAAGTGAGAATTGGAGCTGGGGAGGGAGGGGAAGAGCAGGGAAATACTTCTTTTGGTGACAAATTCCGTCCTACACATATATAAATATCCCCAGACAGATGCAGACAAGAGGAAGATGATCTGCCCAAGAAGACAAACAGTAAGACATGGTGATGAATTTATGTATTTTCCTGGTGTAGTTCCACTGCTGCGTATCCTGTTTCCTTCTGGTCAGATAAGTATGTAAAAAACCGAACCAAACAAAGCAAAATTCACTTGTGCCTTTTGTACTTCGAAGTGGAAAGAGAGGAAACAGAGAAAAACAATGCTGCTTCCAAGGGCACACACTAAATCAATTTCTGTAGAAAAATGGAGGCTTGTAAGATTCTATTAATGAAATAAATTCTCTGTGTATGACAAAAACTTCCTAACTTAAAGCTTTCACTGATAGAAGAAGGTACATTCTCCCACGTACATTAAAGCCATCAGAAGCAGTTTTGTAATCACAGCACTTCAGCTATTGCTTCCTGTCCAAGCACAGTGTAATCAGGAGGTTGAAGTGCTCCTGCCTGCCCATAATAACTTAGAAGCCCTTAGTATGAAGTAGCAGCTGTTGGTTTTTCCCCAGATGAAAGGCTCAAAAGCAGAACCATTTTTCCTATGCTATTTAATGAGATAAGATGAACCTGAAGTGAAATCTTTGTCTTACAAGAAGACCCTAAAAAATAATACTTGCATGCAATTGCACGTGGTAAGATCATTGTTAAAAACACAAGACTTAAGTGCCTGAGAGCAATCATTAACATGAAGAAGGGAAAGGTGGGTCATCTTTAATATCTGCAGTGTGAAATTCTGTGTCTTTTTCTGTGTCTGTGGAATTAAACAAATATTACTACTCAAGATTTGTGAGATTTGTTTTAGCAGAGCAGTCAGGAAAGTCTTCCTCTTTCTACCTGCTCTCCAAGATACTGTTGTAAAATACACCATTTCTTTCTCAATCTGTCTGCATGGTTCCTCGTTATTAATTGTATTTCCCAAGCATCAGGAGTGTCTTCATTAACCTTAGGAAGTCTTGTTTTCAAATTCCAAGTGTGGTTTCTTCTCTGATCCTTCTTACATCCCCTCTTTAAAATGAAAGACTCCCATTCATAGTTACCCTTTCTTTCCTTCTCTTTTGCCAGTTTTCAGTCCAATATGCTCATTGTCCTTCTATTCCATGACTTCAGACCTTAGACATTTTAACCAACAGTGGAGAATGTTGTCAAATGCTTTCTGAAAAACGGAGTCTATAATATCCTTTCCCCTTCCTTACCAGGGCAGTAATTTCCTCAAAGAATTCCAACAAATTAGTTAGGCATGATCTCCTTTCCCTGAACTGATGTTAGCTGTCTTTAATCAAGCTCTGCTTTTCCAAGTGTTCCCTATTTGATTCCTTAAAGGAGTTTCAGGGTCTTTTCCCTTTAGTGAAGTTAAACTGACAAGTCTGATTTTTCCCAGTGTTTGGGGAAGATGTGTCCTTTTTTTCCTTAAGAAAAGAAACTATGAGAAATAAATTTTAATTTCAATAGCCTCCCATCTAGAGACACTTATGCCCCTGGATTCTTAAGCACAACTTTTGCTGTCAAGAAAGGGGGTACATAGTTAGAAGACAAGGATGAGAATGAAGAAACACAACACTACAGACAACAACTTTGGGTAATCAGATGGTGTATTTTGAAAGCTGGAAACCAAATAATAACAAGTATTTCTGATGAAGCCTAAGATTTGCATGGATCAAAATCAGGTCCAGTTCCTCTGCAGGCAAGCAGCAACTGGGACCCATAAAACCCTACAGCGCTTCCTCATGGGCCTCGCTGTGGAACCTCTGTTGAAATGTGACATGGTTTGTGTTGAAGTCTTTGGTGTATGTATTTAAGGGGCTTTTCAGGCTGCCCCCAAGGTCATCCTTCACTTCAAGCATGAGTAAATTGGGAAGGGGGATGTGGGAGAGTAGTCCATGAGTCTGCGTGTCCTCCTGTACACACGAATGGTGCAGCGCATGACCCGGCTTCATGAGGGCACGGCCCTCTCTGCACACACTGCGGAGTGCAGCTGCATCCGTGCCAACTACCTGCCATGCAGTGCCACAGCCCTTGGTGGGTATTTGCTGGCCGTATCCAGTAACCTCTGGCTGCACCTGGGACAAGCCATGAGGGGCAGGCAGACCACAGTGAGGGGGGAGGCTGTAGCCCAGACTCGCCTGCAGTGCCTCAGGACAGGGCAGCCTGGCAGCCTGGCACAGGGCACTTACCATACCCTGCTGCTCTCACACCTGGGTCTGGCCTTTTTTGTGGGTGGGTTTCACTGAAATCTTTCCATAAATCACCCCTTTCTTCAGATGCAAGCTTCATTCCCACTGTCCTCTAGGGACAGAGACAGAGGACAGACAAGAGGAGAGCTGCCTCGGGGAAGGGGATAAAGGTATGATCATGCAGGATGGCCTTGCACCTGGCCATTGCACCTCGTCATATGAAGTAGCAAAACACCCAACACATACTTGACAAAAAAAAAAGTTTTCACCACTGTCATTGGTAGGAAAAAGGAAACAAAAAACATCAAAGAAAATAAGGAGGTTCTGCCTCTTTGAAGTATACAAGATCCACTCAAAGTTACAGCAATAAGCACATCCCATGAAACTACATTTTGATATGAAGTTGGATTGTATGCACTGTGCATTTCTTGGATTCCCATCTCTGCAAGTGATACTGAATTCATCTAAGATTAGAAATAAGACATCCCTAAGTCAGTAGGTTTCTGTCCAGAGTGAAGGTGACTGCTGGATCCCCCTCATTTCAAACACAGATTGTTAACACAAACTGTTCCGGGAAAATATAATTTACTGCTCAAAAGGAAAGGAGGTTCTAGAGGCTGGAAAGGTAAAGAATATACATTTTAAAATGTATATTCTTGTAAATGTAAAATTCTTTACTCACAGGTAAAGAATATACATTTTAAAATACACCAGAATCAGTCATTAATTTCAATTGTGCTTGAAACACTAGATAGCCCTCTAAGCTGTTTCTTCATACTTAAGAGGACAATACCTACTTCCCACTTCTGACTCTACTCTTGTTTTCTTCTTGCCACTAAGCACCATTCTTAGAGCATCAGACTTCTGGGAAGGGAGTTTCATAAACTCTCTCTTAAACCCTTCTCCCTCTTTAAAAAAAAACTCCACCATAAAAACAAACAAACAAACAAGAAAAAAAAAAACAACCCCCCCCCCAACCAAAACAAACAACAAAAAAAAACCACAAAAAAGAAAGGTTCATTGCTTCTGTTACTCCTACACTAAAAGTATTCAGAACCTCATCTCTCTGCTGTTCTGATTTTCTTTCTTCCTGTTTCCAGACTTCATGACCCATCCATTTGCCCTTGTGCTAAAATTTTGCTTTGACTGAAAGGTATGTTCTTGTTTCCTGAAAAGTCTCTTCTCTTTTTGCCATTCTCTTTCCTTTCTCATTTCTAGTCTCTCCTTTACAAAGTCTTATATCATTCATGATACCTTGTATAAAAAAAATTGTTGGTGGATCAGGCGCCAAATTTGTTCCGCTAAGCTGAAAGTCTTTTTAGAGTTTTGATTTCACGAGGAAAGTGACTCAGACAGATCTGCTGAACTGCAGGTAACTGACCTTAGCTTGTGGCACATGTGGCACCTGACACATTATATGTGTCAGGTAAATCATGTCACTTCAAAACACAGCAGAAGGGATTGAAACTAATATTTGAGACAGGAGCATAAACATGGTCATTCAATTGTGTTGCTTAGACTTGTTCTGGAACAAAATACAGCAGACATCCCAGCTTCTGTAAATCTTATTCCATTTTCTGGGTTTGTTTCTTGCAGAACTGATGGGAATTAATGGTCTGTAGAAGGCAGCAGACTCTCCTACTTTATGAAGCAGCTCTTGGGGCTAGTACAGGATCTGGCAAAATGGTGAGGGTGTCAGCCCAACGCTGAAAAGTTGCTCTTATAGTCAGAGAAGACGGAAAGCAGGGAAGTGTGATCCTCAGCTGCCAGCCCATGGGTTAAAGCATGGTACCCTTCCCAGCCCTGGCTGGAGAATGAGCACACAAGGATGAGCCAGAGGAAGTGGCCAGCAGAAAGTGAGTTTCACAGCGTTACTCAGAAAGCCAAATCATATTAATCTTATTATTAATTCCTGCAATGCTAATGAAGGATAGCCTTGCAAGACTGGTGAAAGGGCAAAACCAGGACACTTAAAAAAAAATATTTATAAACTAATTGGAAAGTGTACTGTACATGGTTTTATGCAGCAGTCAGATGATGTCCTTTTGTAACCAGCAGCTTTTCATCGCAGTGGATGCACTGTCTCCAAGGATGTCCAGTGCAGTGTAGGGAACACAACAGAGGGGCAGAAGGAGAAGACACATTAAATCCTTGACATTTCAGTCCCATGACAGCCCAAGCATGCAGCAGTAACTCCATTATTAAATTTCAGCCGAACTCAGAGTGTTTCCAGACCTTCTCCAAAAGCAATAAAGCACTATTTTTAAAAAGCCAGGAATGCTGGTGTTTTGATGGACCATTAAAAGACACATTGTACTGCTACAATTTTATCATTTACCTATGTTGCTAGGACCTACAGCAGCTTCTTCCTATTATCAGGTTTGACATTTTTGGTAGATTTCTGATTGACCTGACATCACTGCACCTGAAAATGTATTCTTGCTACATATCTGGCGTCTTATTAAGTTCCACATAAAAATACCGTGATTCAGCTGATTTAAAACAGTTTGAGTTTGCCTTGAAAACAGGCCTTCAGTTAAAGATGTACCTCCTTTTCCAATTCCTATTCACAGCTTGCTTGTTTTGGCTGGCTTTCCTATGCTGACTGCTAGGCTGGCCCTCAGCGGACCACCCCACACCACTCACCCTTGGACCTTACCAGGCCTCCACATGAGTGCGGATGTTAGGGTAGCGACCTGCTTATGTCTTCTTGATTCCTGCTGTGCCCCTTGTCCTGACTCAGCATCCTGGTGAGAGCAACGTGATTACTGCTACCATTGTCACTCACACAGCTGGTGAGGTTCCTCGCTGTGGTTATTTCCCTGTGGTAGCTTCAAAGACCATCAGCATCACCTCCCTGGGGTTTACCAGATGCAGGTTAGCAGTTGTCTGCTTTGTACCACATGCCCATTGCAAAAGGACTTATGGAATAAAACCACAAAGAAATGAACTGTAAGTGCATCCCATCACCCTCCTATGGTGGGCCCAGAAGTCACAGTGTTGTGAGCCTGCCTCAGTGAGAAGTGATTTCTTAGCTGACATTTGGGCATGTGGAAGGCTGTTAAGTGCTCACGCTGCTTTTCAGCCAGCTAATCAAAATCAGTTGTGGTTTATTTCTAGCCTTCACCTTCATATGCACTGAGGAAAAAAGTCACTGGTACCGTCCACTGAAGTCACCTGCATGTTTTCCATGTCCAGTCAACTCTTGATGTTATTCTCAATAGACTAATACAGAACATATGTAAATTGGACTGTAAGAACATATTTAGTATATTTACCTTTGAAAAATGAAGTTATGATGAGGAATGAACATCAAGGGGGGAAGGGGTGGGGAGATGGCTGGAAATATTTCATCAGGGCACAGCTAATCTCCAATCTGGATACGCTGTTCCCAGGTGATCAAGAACTGACCGAGTTTCAATCACAAATGTGGCTCCTTTCTTTTCTGCTTTAAACCAAAGTGAGCTTGAATTCTCTGGGCTAACCTACATCTTTTTCTCATTGCAAGACTTGGCACTATTCAGTACCAATAGCATGCTTTGCTCAAGGAACTGCAAGAGTAATGAAGGCCGAGGCTTTTTGAATCGTGCCTGAGATGCATTAGCAAAGCTGTGGGGCACTTCCCGCAGCACCTGCCTGGGCTGTTCCTGGCAGCACTGGGAGCTGATGGGTTTTCCCTTTCCAGATCACCAGATGAAAATTACTTTTGAAGAGGAAGCTCCTATTGCATGCTTGATTTTGGCAAGTGAAGGCTGATGCTTTGGTGGGAAGAGAAATCATCCATTTCTTTTCATCGTGACCTCTTTACCTAAGCTTCACAGCACATCTGGTCCTCTTACCCCGTGCCGCTGCCTCTGACACACCCTTTCTTCTTTCCATTTTTCTCCCTTTGTAACTTATCCTCCTCTTATGTTACCACCTTTCAAAATCATAATAGTTTAACATGATGTTTCCTGCTATCATTCCTTCCTCACCTCCTCACCTGTGGTCCTGGTTGCAGCCATAAGCTCTTTGGGAAAAGGACTTCCTCCGCCTCCTTTCTGCATCTGCCGGATGGGGGCCCCAGGCCCGGTTGCTCTGCAGGCTAATAAACGTGAATAAAGTAGTGATAACAAGTAGCAACTCTGCTCCTCAACTAATCAGTTCCTACATATGTTGAGTGCTTTTCTTCTTTAGAAATTGCATATCCAACGGCAGAAAATGGGAATTAGTCTGTAATGTTATGTGTTGTCAGTTCAAAGGACAGTAATCACCTCACCTATGTTATGCTGCTGACCTGATACAAAATGAATTTGGAATTCAAGTCGTGGGAATACATTTTAATGAACCATTTGAAGATGGAATTCCTGAAGAAATTAGTGAAAATTTTTGCATAAGAATCAATAACAAGAAAGTTCTGAACTGCTCCTTAGGAGTTCACAAGTCAAAAAAGTACTGAACTTCATCCAATAAATAATACATTGTGAATTGTTCGCACAGCTGTGCTCTACTTGCAAGGGAAGTTCAGGGGGTCTAATAATCCCTCTTCATGCAGAATATTTTGTTACATGGGGAAAATAGTAATTCAGAGGATTCTCAATTTTTCTCCTGTAATAAATTAAGAAACTGTTTGATTTTGGCACTTGCAAGGAAAACACTGGTTTTTTCACTGCTGCAAACTATCTCAGAATAGATTTTTTTAAAAGGAAATTACTAGCATGGCTGCCATTAAAAAAATCAGCATTGGTCCAGTAATTACCACAGAGTCCCAAATGATGTAGTACAGGAAAATATATTTATCCCAGAGATAGAGTGTGGTAACTTATGGTAAAAGTTGCTTTTTAAGGAGCAGCCACCACAACTCCATCTGTTTTAGCTAAAATAACTGTCCAAGTGACCCCAATTTCAACTTTATGAGGCTCATACTAATAGGGAATCTGAAGAAAATGAGACAGAGTTTAGCTTTGTGTCACTACTCACATTTTCAAGCTCTTTATCAAGTATCTCTTAAAAGTGTCCTGTATGCTAGAGCTCCAAACGTCTGTCTGCAAGTGATGGACTCATCTTTAAAGAAACAGATCCACTTAATGTGTCGAGCTACAAACATGAGCGCATTGGTGCATATGAACTAACATGTCACCCAGTGATTGATGTTTCCCTATTACTCTGCCAAAATACATTAAGTTAAGCTCCTTTTCATCTCCACAAATAGTAGGGACTACAGATGGCCCTCATTTGTAATCCTCAGGAACTAGCACAACCAAGCAATGTGAGAGGGTGTTGGTACCGATCACCCGCCTGAAACGGATTAGGGAGATTTCAGTATGGAGCAGCGTTACAGGAATAAAGTAACATAGCAAGAAATAATGGAAAGGAAGGGTGCTGATAGTGGCTGCGGGCATTAGCAAACTGTGCAAATGACAATACTCTCTGAGCAGACAATCGCAGAATCACATTGTCACTGAATCACAGAATGGGTGAAGTTGGAAGGGACCTGGTCCAACCTCCCTGCTCAGGCAGGGTCATCCCAGAGCACATTGCACAGGCCTGCATCCAGACAGTTCTTGAATATCTCCAGTGAGGGAGCTCCACAACTTCTCTGGGCAACCTGTTCCAGTGCTTGGTCACCAGCAAGGTAAAGAAGTCCTTCCTCATGTTCAGGTGGAACTTCCTGTGCATCAGTTTCTGCCCATTGCCTCTTGTCCTATTGCTTGGAGCCACTGATAAGAGCCCAGCTCCATACCACTGACACCCCCCCTTCAGATAATTATGGACATTGATGAGGTCCCTTCTCAGTTGTCTCTTCTCAAGGATTAACAGGCCCAGTTCCCTCAGCCTGTCCTCATACAAGAGATGCTCCAGTTCCTTAATTATCTTTGTTGCTCTCTGCAGGACCTGCCCCAGGAGCTCCATGTCTTTCTTACACTGAGGAGCCCAGAACTAGACACAGCACTCCAGATGTGCCCCACCAGGGCTGAGAGGCAGGATCACCTCCCTTGACCTGCTGGGAATGCCCTTCCTAATGCACTCCAGGATACCATTATCCTTCTTGATGAGAAGGGTACTCTGCTGGCTCATAGTCAACTTGGCCACCACAACCTCCAGGTCTGTCTCCGCACATCTGCCTTCTCAGCAGGTCACCCCCAGCCTGTGCATGAGGTTATTCAGATTCAATAATATTTTAGCAGTGTGCATGACTCAAATCTGCATATTCTTTAGTGGCATTCTGGTCCCACTGAATTTCATGACTCACCTATTGACTTCAGTTTTGGCCAGGATTTCATCATGGCATGAAGATTGTTGAGGTCCTGGATGAGAGGCAGAAAAAGGTGAGGTTCATTTCTTGGCACTGTTTGTCTAGTGAGCTTGGGTGACTGGGAGATGGCTGGGCATCTGCTTTTTAAAGTTGTGCAAAGCAATTCCCCTGTGGCCTCAGACTGTTTGCTGGAGGCTTCCACTGTAGGTGTCCTGGCTGGAGCTTGTCATAGAATCATGGAATGGCTGGAGTTGGCAGGGACTTTAGAGATTGTATAATTCTAATCCCCTTTCCATGCAGATGTACCCCTTCCACCAGGCTGCTCAAAGCCACGACGAACCTGGCCTCAAACACTGCCAGGGATGGGGCAAGGATGGTTGCTCAGGCTTCTCTGAGCAACCTGTTCCAATGCCTCACCACCTTCACAAGTAAAGAATTTTTTCCTTTTATCTAATCTAAACCTACCCACTTACAGTTGGAAGCCATTACCTTTTATCCTGTCACTACAGGCCTTTGTGAAAAGTCCCTCTCCAGCGTTCTTGTTCTCTTTATGTATTAGAAGGTCTCTCCAGAGCCTTCTCCTCTTCAGGCTGAACAACCCCAGATCTCTCAGCCTGTCTTCATAGAAGAGATGCTCCAGCCCTCTGATCACCTTCATGGTCCCCTGCTGGGCCCACTCCAGCAGGTCCACCGGTTAAGGGAGCTGTGGTCCAGCAGACCTGGGAAGAGGAGTCTGACTGCCCAAGACATGTTTCCTTGGAAAGCCATGCTGTGTCAGCAGAAAGAGGAGATGTGGCTCGTATCACCTTCACCAGGATCAGGGCCAGTGGCAGGCAGGGCCCCATCTGCCAGACTCTTCTTAGGGTTGCACACACGCTACCAATTGAAGGTGTCTTTGGACGCAGCATGTGTGTGTCTGTTCACCAGTAAACATGTCCTCTCATTGTCCTCAGAGCTCAAGTACACAGGGTCCACCTCAGCCAGCCCCTGGCTCTGGAGCCTGCCAGTCCTTCTGTGAGGAGGGGGATGGGAGGTGGATGCAGGTCTCCCTCTTTCATGGGTTTCCTTTTACCTCGCATCAAAACTATTCCCACTTCTCATGTGAAGGGAGCACATTGTAACACAGATAGTCTTCACCTGATGCATATTATGAGAGTGAATTTATGTCACCTCACTTTTTAGAAGAGAAAAAAAAAAAAAAAACAAAAGAAAGAAAAGAACCAAAGAAAACAAACTGTGATAATTTTGAGAGCGGGATTTGTGAGGCAGAGTATGGCGGATGTGGCTGTGAGCAGACAGTGCCCAGTGCAGTTCGGAGGCCTGGCAGGAAGGGAGCTCCAGCCTCCAGACAGCACAAGAGATAATGAAGGTCTTTCCAGACACTGTTATCTGCTTCAGCCAAGCACTGGGACTGGCCGATGGACCTTCTCCAGGGAAAGATGTATGCAGCTCCTCGGAGGTCCACGCTTAGCCGGGGGAATGAGGCTGGTGTGGGTCTAGACTCAGAAACTGCAGAGACAGGGATGTCTGCATCTTCTTCAGGGTCACTGCTTGCAGCCACCCAGAAGTTTGGCTGGATCCCAGACATGTGGCAGAGGAGCAAACAGCATTCCACATTTTCACATGGTGTAGTTACTCCTGACTGACTGAGGGTAATAGCAGAAAGGTTCTTCTGGAGCTGGCACCAACCTCTGGCACTGCTGTGTTTTCCCTTCTGTGCCACTCACTGCTTGCTTTATCAGTCCAGTAGTGCTGCAGCTGGCTCCTAACACCCAACGTTCCTGCCAGGAAACTCACTGTCTGATAAGAACTCCAAGTCGGGCCGCTCATCCTGGGTAGTGCCATGGTAGCATCCTTCCATCATCCTTCCTTCCATCATGTTGACAGTCATCACCTTTTGTTCTCCTCACTCCTTTCTTGACTCTCTGTGCAGAAAGAGATTGTACCAGTGCATGGGATAACCAAGGAATATCCCAGCCTTCTCACCCTGAGCAGGCCCACACAGCCTCTCTGTGTGTCCCCAAGGACTTGCGGGCAGCTTCACAGTATCTCGCATAAGTGCATTTCTCCTCATCCTGCACCTTCTCTGGGATGCCTAAGGCCCTCAGCATCATGGTCATGGATGGGAGGTTCCCACCACCGTCACCACCTATGTTTCTCCCTCTCCTTCTCCCATCACATAAAGCCTCAAGATGAACTTTGAGGTGAGATGGGGGAGTTTGGAAGGTCCCTCCGGCCCCAGCTAGAGAAACAGTGGAGAAAGAGGGAAAGGTGGGCAAAGGAGGGGGAGGAGCTGACATGGTGAGAGAATCTGGAGGCTGGAAGCATAATCTAGGCAGAGTGTGACTCTGAAATAAAGGGCTCTTCCCATTCATGCTAAATTGTGAATAGCTTTTCCTTTACATTAAATAGCCAACTTCATAAAATTGTATACATTTTCTTGTCAGAGATCCAGTCTTAGATGTTGGATTCAATTAACTGACATATCTTTATCTTAATCCAGTTGAATTTAGATCAGACTGTTCTCATTATCTCTGCAGAACCAAGTGTCTCAAACCTGAGAAAACTGCATTTTCCTCTGGAGTTAAATATAATGAAGATTTTAACAATCATATTCATAGGATTCCAATTAAGATGAGGTTGAAAATAATGATACAGTGCAAAGATAAATGCACTTTGGGTGGAAACTAAGTACTGAATATCCAACATCAAATACACCAGTGATGATACAGGCATTAAATGTGCATGTAAAGTATCCATATGCAAATTACTGACTGAATGTTATATTTGTGTGCATAAGAACATGCTTTCTTCTCTTATCTGGAAAGAATAAAGGCTGGACTTCTCCATCTGCTTTTCAAAACAAAAAGGACTCCTGAAATGGAACTCATTAGTGCAGGCTGGTCTATATTCCCAGAACAGGTGAAAAGGCAGTAAAACCAGAATTATTCACTTTTCTTAAAATTTAAGTTTTGCAAATACTTGGATGTTTCATATCTACAGAAAGAATGTTCCCTTTTGAATACAAATAGCTTGATCCTGCAACCACTCCAGAATCATATGGAATGAAATTGAAAACAAAAGCCATTTTCATATCTGCTGTCAGTCTTCCTTTAAAAGGTGGGGATGAACCTTCCTGCTCACTTTCTCATTAATATTTCTGTGAATAAGATTTTGTTTGCAGTGGAGTCAAACAATTGTGGGATTTCATGTGGGGAACTGTTGGTACTGATGTGGCCATGTTCAATCTATGGGTCTTGAGGGCTTGGGAGAAGTGTTTTAAGCTCCCCATCAGCAGAAACATAGGTAGGTACATTACTGGAGAGAAGGACAAGAGTCTTGGAGAGGAACTACACAATATAATCCCAATAAGAAGACAAATCCCATTGTCTGTCTGTGTTGATATTAACGTGCTGTACTGAAGGAACTTGGAGGAACCATGCGGGATAACTGTTATGAATATTTTAAAATCTTGTCAACATGTGTGAACTCATTTCTCATGTCTTCTAGAAGAAAAATGGTGGAACTTCCTACCAGTATTTCTTTGTGTTACACAGGAGATGCAATCCTTATTCTTTTAACAAAAGGAATATCCCAAAAAAGGATCTGCTCTCTAGTAAGTCTCCTCAGAGGGGTTAGCTCCTGTGGTGCAGCACAGCTGTTCACTGCCATGAGATCCAAGGGCATCCTGCAAGGTGGCTGGGTCAAGGAGTGCAAGCATGGTTAATTCTGGAGACTGTGGGACAGAAAGTCTTGCAAAGCACCAGGGCCAATGTTGTTGGACTGGTATGTGGTTTGCCATAAAACAATTCAAACTTTCCTCATTGCAGTTTTTGTTCTGCGAAAACAAGCTTCAAAAAAAGAGTAAAAATATGTCTTTTCCAATGGCACATAACATCTATGTTGTATCAGTCAGTAGGTTACCTCTGCAATATTATATGTTCACTGTGTGTCACTGTAGAAAAACAAACTTACCTTTGTAAATAGTGGGGATTTTTTAAAGTGGAGTTCATTACAATGTTACTGTATTAAAAAGTTCAACTTTTCTGCTTATTCTTTCTCTCTCTCTCCAGAAATATGTTCTAGTTCAATGCATTTAAGTGGAGTTTGAATTTTTCTCTCCCAAATCTCGGTTTAAAATCTCAAATGCCAACATAACCCCACAGTTTCTTCTCTTACCAAAAGTCCACTTTCTGTAGGATGGGGTGGGGGGGGTGGGGGGTGGTCTTTCCAGAGGCTAGCATAGAATTTCACACAAAAACAGCCAGCCTTCTGCATCCCAGTTTCTTATTTAATTTCGGGATCATCTGCTCAGTGGCAGCATTTCAGCTGTTTATGGAGTTTTCCAGCACCCCGCAACCTCCATTGGGTGTGCTGAGGCTTTTATTTCATTGTTGGTTTCCCTGCTATGCTGCCAATGACTGACAGCACACATATGCCCCCTGAGAGCACGATGGACTGTGTATAGTTCACCAGGGACATCCTGGCGGCTTGTGAACCAATGCAGGAAATATTGTCAACTATGTGTTACTGATATATCCCAGCTCTTCTCATGACTCATATCTTTGAAGGTTTGTTGCTTTTTTTTTCTAGTCCAGCAATTGATGGTGCCTGAAGCAACCCAAACCTGGTCATTAACCAATAAATACTTGGTTTAAAATATCCTAAATTAACTAATTTGCTTTAAGAGAACCGACTGAGAAGTCATTTATTTAGTACTTATGATCATATCCTAACCGGGTGCCTAATTTACAGGTGGTTTGTAACTGTGCATCTTTAAAAAGCTGGCTCCTGTGAGTCCAGCTGCACAATGTGAGATGAAAATGAGCCATGAGGAGCTCTGGGACGTGGAGGAGAGGGCGCGAATGCCAGCGCTGCCTCTGGGGAGCATTTCTCCTGTACCAAGGGGCAGACTGCCCTCCCCACACCCCCAGTCACAGTCCTGACCTGGGCTGTGGCCACCTGCCCCACTGCAACCCTCCTCTCTGCACTGCACTCACATCCTTTTGCAGACAAATGCATTGCTCCTGCTTATGGTGTACATGCCTTGCACCCACACCCACATCGTGGTCACTCACATCCTGCACACGCATCTCACAGGTTCACAAACACACCGTGCACATCTGTTCCCAGTCTTCTCCTTGGTGTGGTACCAGGCCTTTCTTCAACACCTCCAAGAGAAAAACTGTAAATGAAATGTCACCCGCTAGTCTCTTTGGCATATCAGCAGACAGCGCAGTGGGACAAAGAAAGTTAGGTTTTTCTAATCATTCAACCTCTGCTAATGCATGACCCTAAGATAAAATTTTATTTAATCACAGCTAATTTTACTGTTGCTTTACCAGTCACAACAAAACAAATCAGGAAACTAGGTGTGATTGTTGGGCAGTTTCCCCATCACAAGTGGGTGGGGAAACTGAAGCAGGAGCCCTTGGTCCAGTCCAGGGCAGCATCACCTTCACCAATAGATGAATCAGGGCAGGGCACTACCTGGTACCATTTCTATGAAATGCCATGCTTTTCTGATCCTAAATGTCTATGTGCAGGGAAGAGAGTTTGCCTACACAGCCAGGCATCTCCAGGCAGAAGAACAAAGCTGCTTCCCTATTGTCCATGGAAGTCATTGAGTCACCGTCTCTGGAGGTATTCAAATATCTGTAGATGTGTCATTTAGGGACATGGTTTAGTGAGGACTTAGCAGTGCTAGGCTAAGAGATGGCCTCAATGATCTTAGTGATTTTTTCCAATCTAAATGATTCTGTGATTCTACTTCTGAAGGAGTCCAGATCCTCAAGTCCAGATTGCTGAAGATGTTTTGGTTGTATTTTAATGGACACTGGCTTCAATGTGGTTAAGCAGGCAACTACCTGGATGAATTTCATTCATCCCATCCTGACTACAAGATACCCTCCCACTTTTTCAGCAGTTCATGCTAGTGTTGTAGTACTGTGGGGCAGGATCGCCTCTGCCTGTGTGGGTAGCACAGGTCCCCAGGCTCTTTTTTACAGCCCAGAGGAAAGAGGGTGTATCACTGTTACAAACACACTGCTTTCAACACAGCTAGCTGCTCATTGACACCTACAGACAGCCACCAGCTCTTCAGTGTCAAGTTCATATATTTCTGATGGTTTAATTCAAATTATTAGCAAGTCAGAATGAACATGAGAAGATACCTCCCACCTTCTTAGTGGTGTGCTAAGGAGAAAAAGCTCCAACATTTCAGTGACTAACCACCTTCTAACTCTCTTTCTAGCTTCTGGTCGAGTTTTGCTACCTGGACAAAAAGGGGTGAGTCTGAGCTTTTGACTGATGTTAATACCTTATTTTGTGAGCAAAAAGCATCATTTACCAGGACACCATAAATCTGGTACAACTTGTTTGCTGGAATTCAAACTGACAGGTACAGTAGCTAGCTGCAACTTCCCAGCTAGGCACATCCCAGATCAGAGGAAAATCCACAGAGTGTGGAAAAGTGGTTAAAGTTATGATAATAGTTACAGTCCTGTATTTTCTACCAACAATGAAATCAGCTTATAACTCCTGAATGGAAAGAATTATTCCATACCACTCTCCATTGTTCTGCATCATTACCAGGAAACAGGTCTATTACATAAGATTAGGTTACCCCTAGATGAGAAGAGATATATTTTGTTTTTAAAAGACATTAAAGAAAGAAGAAAGTAAACCCTTTCTGACCTGGCAAATTGCTATTGTGCGCATGCATTAAAAAAGAAGACTTTTTAAAGAACATCACAGGCATAGCATGAACAAAGTAAAATCCAAGTTAAGGCAGGTGCTGTGTGCTCAGCTAAACCAGAGATAGCACATTACATCTTTTCAAGAACACCAGAGGTGAATAGCCCTGCTCAGGAGTAGCCACATCCATCAAGGGCTGATAGTGGATAACACCAAGGATAACCCCAGCCATGGCTACCCTGCCACTGTGGGTGTGCCCACACTAGACAGCCTGTTCCAGCTTCGGTGGTGGTGTTCAACCTGCAGCAGTTTTGTGCCAGATCAGCACCTGCACCAAAACACCTCAATAACTCAGGAGCCAAAGTTCCCTTCTGCAGGACACACCTGCAGCTGGAGCTGGGGTCAGGACCAGTCAGCACTGGGTCAGGACCACTGAAATGTGCCACTCTGATACACTAGAATTTGGGGAGTTTGATTAATCTTTAGGCTTTTAGGTAAGTTATACCAGTAAATACCAGTAAAAACATACCATAGGTTTTGCTGTGGTACGCAGTCATCTTAATACAGTCTTCAGTGTATTATAAAAAATCGCATCGGTCAAGGTGTCAGTCACTACATATGCTTTGTTCTGTGGAAGTGAAAGGATAACACAACAAACAGGTAATGTTTAGCATCATTACCTCCCCGTGTGACATACTTGCTGGGGTAGGGGCTGATATGGAGCAGTTTCTAGGCTGTTCCATGTAATGCTTTTTTGATCTGCTCAGTCATTGTTTTCAGGTGTTTCATCTGTTGTTGTTTACTTGACGGGAAGCAGATTTTCCTTCTCCTGCTACAAAGCCATAAAAAGGAAAGATTGAAAGATGAGCAGAAAAAAGCTCCCAGCCTCTCTTCCCTAAATGGCTGGTTGCCACTGTGCCTTGAGCCTTTCTGACTTCTGCCAAACCTTTTTGGATTGACTAGAGAGAAACCATGTAGCAAGAAGGAGAGGTTATTCCCACCAGATGATGAGAAATATACTTCTCTTTCATTGCTTAGGCAGGACTGGGAAGCCAGGTCTTCACATAGACAAACCTGCCTGTGCTTGTGTGGGGGCACGAAGAGAGTTCAGGGTCTGCCCACACTGCCTGCATGTGAGTGCTGCAGATGGACTTTGGAGATGATGTGCCTTGGAGACAAATTGCCCTTTCCCGGTATTACAATCTGATTTTTAAAATTGTGAGATGACTCTATAAATTAAGATGTAAACCATATGCTAAAGTCAATAGCATGGATTTTATTTAAAAGCAAATGAGTGGCAGAGAGAGAGGTAAGGGAAAGGCAAAGAGAGAAAGAGAGTGACAGAGAAACGGACTAAGCAGAAAAAAGATATCACCACTCTGTAGATTCTGACAGTATCCCATTGGTCTTCTGGTCTTCTCAGTGGTTGCAGACTGTACATATTAAGTGGCAGGGGAAAAGAATTCACAAAAGTCTCCTTTCATGGGGTTTACATTGTTCAGAGGCTAGGTGGAAACACCCCCCGCCCCCCCCCCCCCCCCCCC
>VZSE01003882.1:791381-834651 GCA_013398275.1 Promerops cafer
CTTACACTAGTTGAATCAATCACAGGCCATTATGGTCCATCATCCGAGATGAATAGCTCAGGCTATGTGAATGTCCTTGGTGCTCCTGGGAGGGTTTTCACAGCTGAGTCATTATGTAAGGGATAACACTGGAATAATAAGGACTATCCCACCTAGCAGGATCTGCCTCTTACCAGCCTCTTCCCTTATCTGGAAACCCAGTTTGTAGCCTCAGGTGTGCCTGTCCTTCTGCACCTGGGAGACTACTCTGTGCACCAGAGCAAAGCACCCAGCGATTGAGCCATGAGCACCAATCTCCTGCAGCACCTGGGCAGTTACTGCAGGTGGTCAAATGTTAGCAGTTCAATCTCTTACACTTCTGGATTCATTCTCCTTTGGCCTGGATAGCTCGACAACAATACCCCCTTATCTTATCTCAAGGTCCTTTTGCAGTCCAAATCAGTAGGCATATTCAGGGAGGGGTGGGTGTGGTAGATGAGCAGCTTTTTCTTCAGAGTTGGCTACAGTGGACAAAAAGTCTTTTGGTGATCTCAGCAACATTTAAGCTATTAACCACTGCAGTCTCTGGCACCTGGGAGCCCTGCTGCTCTCCAGCCAGGCACCATGGGCTCCCCCATAGTAGCGTGGGACATCCTGTGTGTGGCTATGCCCCAGGGCACGTAGCAGGAATAGAGGGAGGGTTAGTCTGGTCAGTAAGAGCACCCCTCTGGCTGCAGTACCCAAAGAGTGAGTCCCACACCTGACAAGAGAACACATGTAGCCAAATTTGCACATGTGCATCCAGTGAAGATGCTCTTCTAACACCACGTTTCCTCCACTCTCGTGCCACCCCCATTGCCTGTGACTTTCTGTAGTTACTTGGATGTTGAATTAGAAACACTTAAACATACTCTTTGATCCTCCACTGGAAATGGTAGCCCAACACATTTGGCTGTTCACAGATTGTGGGGACTATATGCACAGCCTGTAGAGCAAAATAGCTTTGGTTTTGTATAGAAACCCAGCTGTGCTCACACACGTGCCATGGCACATGCTGCATTGAAGTGTGATGACAATCAAAACTGAAAACACAAGATGCTTTCAAGGCCCTGTAATTGAAGCAAAAGGAAAAAAGGCTGGGCTTAGAGCCTGTAGTGATCAGTACCAGGCCATGCTCTCAGCAGAACTGCTGCAACTGGCAGCATTTGACAGACTTTGTAATTGCCTTCCAGGCCTGGTGGCTGTTGCTTGTGAAGAATTGGAAATCAGAGCCATGTGGGACCAACCGAGTGGTGGAAGTCTGTGCTGTCCGAGTGCCTGCAGGCAAGAGAGTGGCAGCAGAGGTGATCCCTGAGGGAAGTGAAGCAGGGAAAAGAGGGCTGAGAACAGCCAGCCACCATCTGCAGCTCCTTGGGAAGGTGCCCTGTTACATCAGTGCCCTGCATCTTAGCCAAGGGAAGGGTGGTTTTTGCTGGAGCAATGACTTCATTGTATATCAGTGCTTTTGGGGTGAGTGACTTTCAATGGAAGTCTGAAGGCTGGTCGCTCTGCTGAAGTTGCCTTCAAGCCCCTGGGAGCCTTGGCTGGGATGCAATTGCTGTGCCACCAGCCATAATGAGCCTGAGTAATTGGGCTTTTGTATTTCCTATCTTGCCTTATTTGGCTTCCCACAGGTGTGTTTACTCTCACCCTTTCTCTCCTTCTCTCTCTAAATACATGCCTGTACATACCTTACAAGTATATGTAGAACAAAACATAGTCATTTATGTACTGTACTTGTGATATTGCTGTCTTATTTCCCTGGATTAAAGGATTACGTGCTAAAGATGTCCATATATGCTTGACTATTCATGCAATCCTTTAGCATTTATTTACTGTCAGTCTGACCAGTCTGAGCTGGGTATGATTTTCTGCTGGGAAAATTCAGTGTCACCAGCTTAAACTTGCTGTCTGGAGATCCAAGAACTAAATGCCCCATGCCAAGCAGCAGGACAGACTGACCTCTCTACTTACCAGACTTTACCAGGCTTAAAAAAAATGAGCTTTACTAGAAGAACTGAAACAAAGAAGGGAAATAAAGTATCAGCTTGGAAAATTTGGTGAATCTTCCCAGACTCAGAGAAAATAGGGACAAAGTTGCTGTCCTGCACTTGAAATGCATGTGGATTCAGGGAAGATTACAGCATATTCCAAGAAAAGTAATCACTTTTATGGCTTGGCAGAAAGGCCTAAGATATCTATGCTGCTCCTTTTATTAGATTCAGCCTAACACTATCTTGCCAGATACTTGCTGCCACCCGTCTTCTTTGTTTTCACCACTTCTTCTCTACCACCACGTCACTGCCCAGAACATCCCCAAAGCATTCCAGCTTTTTTAAATAAGAAGAAACATGACAGTGTCTCTTAGAGACATACCTGGTTGGTCAGATATTCCTTCCCAGAAATTCTCCCCCTTTCCTCATGCTCTCTTACTCAAATCTTAGCCCAAATCTTACTCTTCTTCCCATGTCTGCTGGACCCTGGTTCTTGTGGGACACAAGAACTCCACTTTTCTCAACTTTTAAGTGCAAACTTTTGTAACAAATAAATTTCCCTTACTTAATTATAACTGGCAAAGAAATCCCAGCTGGTGCAGTCAGCTTCTTGTGCTCTTCTGCTGCTGGCAGGGGTCTGTCTTGAGCTCTCACATCTCAGCTGTTCTTCTCCCTGTCCTGTCAACAGAAACAAGTGTTGAGTTTTTGTCCTTTTAAATCTCCCAGTGCCCATTTTGAGGATATGCATGTAAATATATATATACACACACACATATATGTGTGCAGGGAACCTGTTCGAGAAGGGAAGGCAAGAGAATCTTCCCACTGCCTTCCACTTTGTGGGTACACTGAATTCAGGGAAGAAGTTCACCATGTGAAGGACCCTAATAACAATTTTAAACAACTAAATGAGGAACAGTGCAGAGAGCCTGTGTGACTGTTTAATGTTTCAATTGCATTATAAACTACAAGCTCCCATGTCTTGGAGTGTCTTTGGGCAATCGCCACATTGGGATGAGTCTCATTTTGAAGGTGTGGCCAAGCTGTGCTGTCTCTGAGGTTCAAGACCTGTCCAGAGAAATTCTGTCTGGCTCCAGGTTTGAAAACAACTCTGGCACCTGGAGATCTTCTAAGCTGTGTCCTTGTTAGTTTGCCTATAGCAGAAACCATAAGACTATGACAATTCTGATTCTTCAGAATAACACAGGACCAATTTTTTCCTTACATGTTCTCAGAATAGTTTGAGGTTTATGTGCCCAGTTTCATTGTTTCCCTTAGTTCTGTAAAACAATATCAGTCTTAACTTGTCTGCATGTTCATAGAGGTGGTTATTTTTTTTTTTAATAATTAACAAGAACATTAAATCAAGACAGCGCTTGTTTAACATTTCAACACATTTTTGTCTGAAGTGATTCACTCAGATTGTTTTCTTGGAAAAGGTGTTTTCTGAGCCTGTAATTCCCTAGGTATTTGTTTCACCTTCCAATACTGAACTGGTATGGACATACGTAAAGAAAATCTTATCTCCTTGAATAATACCGAATAGCATTTCCAGAAAAAATAATAATGATTTGGCAAATCTCCAGCTATTAATGTTTTATGAGTAACTAACCCCTCAGTATGCTTTTTTCATCCTTCTTCTTCAGTACAGGAACAAAATGTCCCAGGCACTCCAATGCATTTGCCAAGTTTCTCAAGCACTGCATCATCATGGCTTCCATAGATGCTCATTGTAATAATAAAAATCATGGTGTACTGTTTGATATTTATGTGGATATTTAATGTATTTTTATAAGCTTTCTTGCTCTTTCCCTCCCTTTTGGATTTTTACTTCAATGACAGGTATGAACTCTATGGATAATACAGGGAATGTATTTAACACACAACAGTTGTTCTCTCACATGCAAGTGGTTTCTATAAAGAAACCATCCATCACTGCTATATAATAAGCCACATCTTTTCCTGAATGGTCTGTCCTTCTGAACTGACATATGTGGGGATAAATAATATCTACTATAAAACAGGGAATGTGCAAATACTGGAGTCACTCTTGGAAGAGTTATTAATTTGAGATAAAACTATTAAAAGTGCCCAGATAACTTATGAGTCCAAAACCCATTTTCAAAAGGAGGTGAGATCTAAACCAGTGAAAAGATGTATATGACTAACCAACATAAATAACCTAAACCCTAGTATGGCTGCTCTGGACTGTTTCAGTTCTTCAGTCCTTCTCCTGTTGCACACGAGTTGCACACTCATACTTCCATCAGTGACATTCCCTGGGCTTATATATATCCATAGGGTCATCTCAGGATTTTTGAAGCTAATTCTTACTTCCTGCACAGATTAATCTTTTTGATATAATCCAGTTCTCCCACTGGTGACTGGCATAAGAGTCGCTAGGATTGTCCAAGACCCATAATGTGCTTCACTACCCACCAAACCTACATGGTTCCTAACTAGTCAGGAACTGGTGATTGATTCATGGCCATATGTCAAAGCCAAAATGTTTCATGAAAATATTTTTGATTCTGGAAACTTTTGCCATACCCAGGCTGGAGTTTTCTTGTCAGCCTTGCAGGCTGTGTTCTCTGGCAGCAGATGATGCCCAGCTCCCATTCAGGAGTGGCAGCTCCCAGGCCCTGCAGCGCAGCAGGGCTGATGGCCGGTCTGGAGGCACAGGAAATAACGGGATCGAGGAGTTTCCATGCTCCACACATTGTAGAAACAGTCCAGGAAATGCTGTGGAGTCACGTCTGATACCATTGCACTTCAGACATGACAGCTACCTGAGACCACTCCTGTCCTCCTCGTGAGCACATCTGCTGTGTTTGATTTTAGAAAAGGTGAAAAACAATGTTTTGAGCTTCCAAGAACAAAATATTTTCAGAATTTCTTTTCCACAGGAAAGGTAAAACTGTTTTAGGCTTTGTTCCAATCCAGAACGGAACAAGAAACTGTCTGGAAATGTCAGCATTTCCACAGAAACAAAATGCCAAGTTTTGACCTACACTTTCTTTTAAAATCTCTTTTAAATCTGAGTCCCAGAACATGAATTGCTAAATATTCTGTGGAAACTGTGGTTTCAAAGCCCTTGTTTCTTACAAGGATATTTCAAATTTCTGTACCCACATCCTTCACCTGGAAGCCACCTCAACCATGTGTCTCCCCTCAATGATTGTGTATTACACTACTGTGTTGTGGGGGATTTGTGTCCACATGTGGTACTGTGACAAAAAGTTCAATGACAGACTATCTGTTTAAACTAGAAATGAATTAAATTATGTGATGCAAAGTGAGTAATGTGTGATAAAAACCTAATAATGTGCAAAGAGAAAGTATCTGTGTTTCTCTGAACATGACAGGGAATCGGCTGCACTTTTCCTGACAATATTGAATGGTGATGGATGGTCACGTCCTTTTATATGCATGTTTCTTAATTTCTCCTAGCATGAAGTGTGGCTTCCTAGGTATTGTGGCTACCTGATCCTTTCCTGCTTTTTCAGGGATGCTCACTTGCTCCTCATGATGCCACTTGGGCTGCATGGGGACATTTTATAGCCACTTGCTACCTCCATGCACAAATGAACCTGTTGGCCTGCTCAGAGAAGGGTGGTGATGGGAAGTGAGAGTGACAGAAATCTGGAATTATTAATTTCTAATGCTCTGAAAAAACACCAGTTTTCAAAAGCGTAGAAGGCTAGAAACATTACATCAAGCAACATCCTTCCCATTTCAGATATTTTGCCTGCAATTTTGCACATTGTCCTTCAGGGTGGCAAAAAGCCCTGGCCTCAGACTCTAGCCTTCACTCCCCATCACAGAAAAATGTCCTGCCCAGCCTTGCAGAGACTCCTCTGAGTAGTTACAGTGAGCTGCCTTTCCTGCTGGCCAGTGTGGACTCTAAACATCTATATTTCCACCTCAGCTGTTTTCTTCACACTTCTTGTTCTAAATTCTTGTATTGTGGTCTGCAAGACAGGAAACTGGAGATATAAATGTAGAATAATTTTATTCCACCTGAAGCTACAAAATTTTTCTTCCTCCTTAATTTAGGAAACAGGGTACTCCAGTGGAGGATGAGTCTCTCCTATTTATCATTGTTGTCTGGACATAATCACATGCGTTCAGTAAAGAAGACACAGATTCTTTTGTAGGCCTTCCTAACAGGCCTTAATTCACAGCTTCCTGATACCTGCAAGTGAACAATCCTGCTAGCAATAAAAAATAATCTCCCAGGAGGACCTCTGATCCTGAAGCAAATGCTGTTTAATTCACCACTCATTAGGAGTGTATCTGGATTGATTTATTGAGCACTTCTGACCCCAAATCTTTTGAACAGCATTCCTTCACGATTAAATAGGGAATGGATTTGGGCAACACTTCTGGCAGGCAGAGTGGAAGAACGCAAGTGATTCCTGAAAACATTAGTATCATGTAACTTAATGAAAATATACTACATGTTGGCATGCACTTGGCCCAGACTAGGAGGGATATGTTTTCCACCCAAGGCCCTGGTAACTTCTGTAGTAAATATGGCTAGAACAATTCATTAATTATACATTTGTGGTTGTTCCACCTTTGTGTATTTTAGAAATATGCAGTCACATTCAATCCATAAAAAAAGGGGGAAAAAAAGGCAGTATCTTTGGGTCCAAAGAAAATCAATATATTTGGTAAGTACACTACAGTCTGCAGCAGCAGAGAGTATTATACCCTCTAGGGAATCAGCTTCTACTTTTTGCTTAACATTCAAAGAAAAAGAAATGGATAAAACTGTACCAGAAGTCTTTTATATGTGACTGGCTACAGACAACTGTTTTCTAGTTGAGAAAAACAATCTTTCTTGCCAGTTGTACCCAAGTAATTACAAACATGAAGAGAATCGGTCTCTGTTCTCTGAGCATATGAACAAAACACTTCAAACCTCGTAATAAGAATCAAGAGAGAAAAATACAACCTCCTGCTATATGCCTTCTCATTTGGCTACAAAAGCAGGATGAAGCATGGAATAGGCTGTTGGCTGTATGACTTGTTTGGCCAACAAAGGTATATGCAGCAAATCTGGTATGTGCACTCCCCTCTCTCCTGGCTTCTAGTTAACAGGAGAGTGCAGAATTTGGCTTGTTTCCTCCACAGAGATTCCAGATAATTTGCCAGAATATTTGCATCTACATAAATCACTAAGAACAACTGTTGCTTTAGGTGCCACTTGAATGGTAAGCAATGTCATCAGCTCTCATGAATTCATCAGAAGATTCCTAAGAAAGTGAGCTATTATCTTCAATCAGATCTCCTGTTCACAGGAGACTAAATGGCTGGGAAAAAGTCTAATGAGAAACTTTTGAAATGGTTTATCTCAACTGACTTTTGGGACCTAACTCTCCAAATCAGCTGTCTAATTCTGGTAGGTTTTCTCTGTTCTTAGCAGAGAGCAAGGGCTTCTTCAGAGAGTGAACTAGATGACAGAAGACCTAACAGTGAGTGATTAAGGTCCGGAAGTTAGGTGCCTGTTGCACAAAGTTAGTAAGAATTGTGCAGAAAAGACCTACGATGTTGAACATTGTCAAACACAATTTGTCATCAGTAAGGATCTGACAACAGGATTTTCTGTGTGGTGCAGACAGGTTCCTGTGAGTCTGCTCCATCTGAGATGTGCAGAACCACAGTTTTCCCCAAAAGGGGCACTGCTTGGTTAGCTCCTTCAGCTGCTGCATAGGGTATCAGAAGGGCTGGAGAGCAGAACTCCTTGCTTCATGAGCACCCACAGGACTGGGAAGGGTGAGTTGGTAGGACAGGTGTGTACATCTCACCAGGCTTCCCTACACAGAGGCTCCTGAAATGGGATTGTGCTGTCCTCATCAAAACATTGATCCCAGAAGAGCTGACCTCTCTGCAGGTGGCTTCCCAGAGCAACCCCACTATGGTGAAATTTGGCATAGTCCCAGCTGCTTGCTGAGTGCCATGAGGGTGCCTTGAGGGCAGCCTCATCTGGTATGGTTGGCAGGCTCCCTCCTGAGATGTGAGCAGGAGCCTCAGCAGAGAGGAATGGAATCTATCCATCTCCAGGCACTGTCTAACCAAGGAATGGGACTTTGCAGTGTAGGTGGGGGAGGGATCCTTCCCTCAGCAGCATCAACACACCCGAGAGCAACACAAAGCCATTAATTACCTTGCACTGCTAACAACAAGTGACAGAAAAAGCTTTGTATCTTATACTTGCTCACTGAAAATGCATGGAAAGTTCGTTCACTCTTCTGAGACCTTTCCAAGGGGCCACACAAGTGGCGAGCCGAATAAAGCCAGACACAGCCAGATCTGCCTTTTGCTTGGGCCTTCTGGATAAAAAAGTTTGTGGTACATGAAAGAGCTCTTTGAAGTGACTGATGTTGATGCTTGCAATGCATTTGGGTGAGCGCAGAGAATACCAGGGCTGATGGTGTCAGGAGTCAGGGGGGCTCTTCCTCTTCACGCATGGAGAAGCTGAGGATATCTGCGAGCTCCTTCTAATACACTACGTGTCTGTATTTAAAGGACTGTGTAAATTTAGATTCTGCTGAAAAAGGAGAAGGGTTCGTGACGCAGGGCTGAGGGTAGAACAGCATTTGCTGCGGCTCTGCCTCCTGCCTCGCAGCGTGGCTGCGTCGCCAAGCCCACCTTTCCCTGGGTGGCTGCTACAAATTATTCTGATGGCAGGGTACATTTCTGACTTCAGAACATGCTCCCCACAGACGGCAGTGAGTAGATTCATTTTTAACGAAAACAAAATTTGTGATCTAGGGTCTCCAGAATAAAACATACAAGAACCTACCAAGTAGGTGGGCTTTTTACAACAGTTCAAAGAGCTGCCAAATGACCTTTCTTCTCTTGGTGGTGTGTTTGATACAGAGTTTTCCATGTAGATTGATTGTAAGGTAATTAGAAAGAGAGGGGAAAAGAGCAAAATTAAATACCAATAAAGAGAAAAAAAAATCAGCTTCATGTCATGTCCAGAGCAAAATCCACATTATAGGCTGTGAGTTCCCTGTGTTGCGGTATATTTAAGCATTAATTAGAAAATAAATGTTGAATGTCTTGGGGCAAAGGTGCAACATAGCACAAAATCCAGTCTGCCTGCTCCCATTAGACCAAGAGGCATCCACATCACAACCCTGCCCCAGCTTAACCCCTCTGGATGCTGCTCTGCTCCCTCTAGGACAAGCAGGTAGAGAAGACCAGCAGCACTTTCTTCTGGGAAAGCAAATGGTGCAGAGGATTTTAGCTGGGATGACCTGACAAGGTACTGGCAAGGAAATGGAATGTGTAGGAAGATGGAGCAAAAAACCAGCCAAACAGTGAAGGAGTGACATGAGGTAATCTTTTCAGCCCCTTCCCCTTGTCATCTTCCTATTTTAAAAACAGAAAACTCTAGGGCATAAAGCAACCCAAAGATGAATCCAATCTGTTCAGCTGAAAGCTCTCCCCTATTCATAAAGTCATGAATAGTTCTCAAATATTCCAGTGTGATTAAAAAGAGGAAATTCAAAGACTTTATAATCTTTGGGTTATAGGATTAGGCCTGTAATAGTTTTACTTGGCTTTATAAGCCTGATCCTGTCCCAGTGAACATGATGGGAGGTCAGTTGTCAAGCCACAGGGGGCAAGATAAAGCTCTATATGAGTTGCTATTTTTTACTCTTAAAGTTAGTCTTATTGGGCCCAGCCCAACTTCAGCTGAAGTTAATGAAAAGACTCCTGCTGACTTTAATGGGAGTTGGATTGGCCCTATTGTCCTTTGTTGAGTAAAGAAATTTTAAAAGGTCATGAGGTGAATTAAAAGAAAAAGAAACAACTACATTGATAAGCTTTATTCAACGTGCTCACCTTATAGAGATGAAGTGTTGTCTTAGCTGGTGAGAGTAGTTCAAACTAGTTCTTGTAGACTCTGCAAGGATAACAAAGTATGGTTTTACTCAAAAAAACAAGTGGAAATGAAAATTTCTGAGTTCTGATTTAATGATCTCCCAGTGGCTTCTATCTGCTCAATTTACAAATAAAACAGACACCAAAGTTAGACCCTAATCTCAATGAAAGCAACCTTGTGCCAGTGGAATTCCACTGACTTCAATGGATTTCTTCTTGATTGACATGGGTGGGAGAGCTAAAATAAGATGTTCTAATTGCTATGGCCACACTTTAACTTGGTCTAGGCACTCTTCTTTCAGGACAGTCACTCCTCCACCTACACCTGCAGCAACTTAGTAGTCAAAGTGACAGGAGAGAGAAGGAGGATTAGTTAATGAATCTGCTGATTGTGCAAAAAGGAGCACAGATGCAGCTGATTGTCTAAATGCTCCTTTGGCTCTGAAAGACAAAGAAGACAAACAGTAAAGAAAAACTTACAGTTGTGCTGTGTGAACCTTCTGGGTTTCGACTTGCACTCTGTGTCCTCTCCAGCTCTAGAAAAAGAAGAGCACAGGTTTTATCACTATAGTCAGCAGATAACACAATCAAATGAAATGTACTATTTTTACACAGTACTTTTTCATTATAAATTACAGACCAGCCTCCCTCAGAACAACTCTCATGCACTAGCTTTCAGAAGATGCTGTTGGCAATCACCTTCACAAAATTTTTCTTTTCCTGCTTACCCTTTTTACAGGATGCATTTTAGGATCCAAGGGGCATAAAACATGCTACATTTGTTGGGAAATGCCTGAAGGAGTTTGGTTTTGATTTCTTTGTGTTGTTCTTGCTAAATATTTCATGCTGTGAAATTCAGATAGCCTTCCCTGATACAGGAAGTAGCAACAGGAAAATTAAAGTGTATACCCCCTCCACACCCCACACCCCAATTTACTGCCATTTTATACATACAAAAATAATCTCTGAGATGAATCAGAACCATCTTTCCAGCAGATGGTTAAAACGAAAGGGAGAGAAGGATGGCTTCATTGGGCTAATCCAAGAAAGGGAAAAGCCCTCTAAGCAGTTCCCTTTCCAGGCAGGTTAACAGTCCTGCTCTCAGCAGGTTCTGACCATCAATGAACTAACCCTTTCCTCCAACTCGCCTCCCACTGGGCAGGAATTCAATGCATGAGCAGAGGTCAGTGTTAATGCCATCCTGCTAAAGGCATCCAGCTTTCATTCACAAAACAAACCACTTTACTGGTTTCAGAGAGAAAAGGAAGTAACCCAGGAGAAAAAATGCACAAAGATTTTCTATTAAGCGAGAAGCAGTTTACGATAGAATACCAGTTGCAAAAGGGTTGAATTAAACATTGATATAATATATCTTTAAAGCAGCTTCTTAAGTGAGAATCAATGAAAGATTATTTTGCCCATGTCTAAGCTTAATGGCACACTTACACAAATAAGATGAGAAACTACAGCTGCAGTGAACACTTGTGCTGCCTGCTGCAGTTTATAGAACAAACATTTGGGATCTATCTGGCTAATCATGATATATTTTTCATGCGATCATCTGTTTATGCTTCTTTGGTTTATATGTCTTGGGACTGGGCTGCGTGCCAAGGGGCTGGGGGCTGCAGTCAGCAAACAGCCCCCGGTCCCACAGGACCCTTGCGGGACCCTCAGTTACAGCTGCTCCAGCCTCACAGGGAACAGGTCCCTCCCACTGCTCCTGCCCGTTCCTGCGGATGCGGTGTGTTTGGAGCTGCACGGCTTAACCCCTCCTGTTCTTCCCACAGCCCCTCTTGCACCAGGGCCACCGACTGGGCATGTGTATGTAAGGACAATGGCATATTCTGCATAGTGCACATTTTAACCAAACAGCTGTATGGTGCCCTGGGGTAGCTCAATTGGGCCAGTGGTGGAAATACTTAATTCTGTACTTGCTCCCAAAATTTTTTTTTTCTTATGTGGTTTGTGTCACTTGGCCAGTGGCAATATGAGGAACTTGCCACGGCTGCCTACTGAGCTGGGTGCCCTGGGTTGGCCACTGTCCCTGTGTCCCCAAAGGCTCTGTACTGTTGTTCCTGCACCAGACCAGCCCCTCTTTCCATATGTGATTCCCATGGCTATTTCACCTTTCAGCCATGTGCATCCACGGAGGCTGTGCTTTCCACCCCAGCTCCTTGCCTTGTGCCTCCCCATCCACAGCCCCACAGCCAGCTTGCACCCCAGGGTACAGGGCTGATTTCTGCCCTCCCAGACCACAGCCAGCAGGACCAGGTTGCACCAGTCAGGGCCAGCCCATGTCAAGTCACCGGTGGTGCTGCTTGTGCCCATTGCAGCCCCCGTGGCCTCCTTACACCAGACTCAGTGGGTGCTCCTCTCCAAAGCACAGGTGTGGCAGGACCACACTGCTACTTGACAGTCAGATCGTCAAAGATGAAGAAAAAAGATCAGGGTGAAATCTGGGCTGAGCAGCTGTTAAGATTCCGGAAAGACACCGTCTGCCTGCAAGATCTGCTTCTCTCCCATGGATGAAGCACAGCTAGTCCAGAAAACACTGAAGCAGACACACTTCCATAGCCATTGCAAAATACAGAGGTTAATGAAACTGCAAAATAAGCCAGTGATGGCCTATGCCTCCAGCTCAAGACTATGATAAATTTTAGAAGTGTTGATGCTGCTAGTGGGTGTGATGAAGCAAAAATAGGGCTCTCTCAACATCACGGGCTACCCAGCACTACCCAGGCACTGGCAGCAGGCAGGAGGGTTCAGAGCAGCACTTGAAGATGGTTCTAGTTTCAGCAAAGGAGTAAGTCACTTTGAGCCCCCACCCAGAGTGTCTGTACCAGCAGGAAATGCAGAATGAACCTGGGTAAAGCCACAGACATACAGCTCCATAATAGTGACCCATGCTGTACCTGGCTAGTCTGCTGATGCTCACTAAAGTTACCCACTTCCCTGATTAACAGGCAAATTAATTATATCATTGTTCTCCATCAGTTGTCATGCATCTGCTCTGCAGAGGACCACAGACTCCCCGGACAAGCAGCGTGAGGGCTGTGTGGGGTTGTGCCTCCCTCAGAGGTGCTTGCCCCATCTCAGCCAGGGTGGGGGCTCATGGGGTTAGTGGCTCTCCCAAAGGAAACTTCAGCCTGACCTTGCCCTTCATCACAGCAGAGGCTAGAGACTCCATGGGTCCTTCTGCACACACAGACACTGTGACTTTGGGAGTCTGGCAAATAACAGCGGGGTCTGTTATGTCCTGCCTGCTCTCACAGTACCTTAGGATTTTGTGGGATGGACATCACCTCTGTACCCAGAAGGCTGTAAGCCGAAGTAGTTTGATCTACTGGCAGGATCTGAGCTATGGCATGTGGAAAACTACTCCTCCAAAAATCCCACCACTGGAGAAAAGATGATTGAAGTCCCAATTCAAGCAGCCTGCTCATCTGGAGAGGAAAGTGCCTGTACTTTTCAAATGCCTCACAGCTGAAATCAGGTCCCACACGGCCTGGCATGATAAAGGATGAGTGTGTGGGACCCCGACTCACAGGGCTCTGCAACCTCTGTGGCTGCTGGCACAGCATGGAAGGGCAACCCTGCACACAGGACTGTCATGCAAAGCTGAAGCATGTTAAATCCCTGGCTGAAAAGGGTGAGTGAGTGTTTCCCTGTGCAGTCTTTACCTCCCTGAAGATGTTTACTTTGCTCCTTGTGCTTCCCCTCTGTTTCCTTCCTCTGTACTTCACACCATAATACGTTAAGCACAGAGTAGCAATGAAACAGAAGAAATGAAAATGCAGTCTCAGCAGCAATAGCTCTCAAGCTGTGCTGGAAGGAAAACATTAAAGTAAGATGGGTGGTTGAGGGAAGGGAGCAATATGCTTGTCTGGCTGGTGGGTCCCCACAGGGAAGTCCAAGTGCAATGGTCTCTTCCTTATTTACATTCCCATGGCATAGCACCTCAGTCTGTAGGAATACCATGAACATAGAAGATTGCCATGCAATCCACCCTTCACAATCAGGTGCCAGCAAAATTACTGGAATGTGTCCTTGCTACTATGCAGTGTGGCCAAGGAATAAGAAAAAGAGGTACAGAGAATGGCAAAGGAAGGAAGTGGGGAAGGAGGTCCCCCTCTCAGTCTGGGATGTCCCAGTTCATACACTTTTGAAAAGAAATTATTTTTCATCATGCCTAAAGTGGGTTACACAGTGTAAAGCCTCCTCCTCATTGTTCATTAGCATCACTGAGTCTTTCAGACAGAGCCTGAAGGCCTTTTCCCCATGTTGAACATGTTATGTCCCATGAAGGTCGTGGGGATGGCTGAATGAGAATAGTTGGCTGCCAGAGTGGCTGGTGGTTGCTGCACTGGCAATTTTTCTTTTCATCAGTCATTTTTAGGCAAGCCAGGATGTTCCTTTCTCACAAATCTTGATCTAAAAGTACAGGCCCCAGATTGCTTAATATTCTGGGTGCTGAGGGAATTTCAAATTCCTGCAGTGGGACATATGTCTATAGAAACTCTTTGTAGTATTTGAGACCCTCTGTAATACTTGAGTGGGTTCAAGTTTTTTTCTCTTTTTACAATAGCAATATGAGAAAGCACAAAGCTCACATATCTGATGATTGCACAAGTGGGATTTTTTGGGGGGGACGGCAATAATTTCAGTCTGATCTTTTTCCATTATTTTTATTCAACTCTACATTCCTCAGTTCAGCTCTACTTAAACGCAAAGCAGAAACAATGAAGTGGCCCTTGTGTGAGGAGCAGCACTTGGAAGAGACAGTCCCTGGGAGACCACAGGTGCTGGTGGCCTCGTTTTATAGGACGGCGACTGATATCCACCAGTGTCTGGAAACACCAAGCCTATTCACATGAAAAATAAATCTCATGTGAAATATGGGCTTCCATGGATCATCTAGTAAAGGTGAACATTTTTTATATCATATTGCACACTAGGAAATAAAAACCAAACTGCACTGACAGGATGCATTGACAGTGCCCTTTCTACAGCAGATTTTTATGTGTTTTCCAGAGTCTTTAATTCTCTTACTTCAGAGTCCCTCTCATGGTGGATTTATGACATGTTTCCTGCCTCCCTTCTCCTCATCTGTTCTCCCACATCTCTTACTTGAACGACTTTAAAGTGGCACGTTGACGCGTATCCATGTGATGAAAGCGAGCACACAGCTCCAGACCCGACAGAGCGTGTTCCTCTGCAGCGTGGTGACCGGACCAGCCAACACCCCCGCCAGTGTCTGAGCCAGAGGACAGGCAGAGGGGCATATGCCTGGCAGGAAAAAGGCCAAAACCAGGCAGGTAGAAAGTCTTGGCCTCCATGGAGTAGTCAAGATACTGCTCTATTACAACCCTTTGGATGCCTCTCTGGGGCTACTGGGTGAGAAGTAAAACTCTTACGGCTACTAAGTCACAGCCCATGATGGCAGCACTTTGACAGTCCCCTCTGAATAGTGATAACTTCTGATACCTGACATAGATGTATTTACTTTCAAAACCCAAAGTCGCCCCACCACCCATCATCACTTTCACCTGTGACATGTACCCCCCACCTTTCTTCCTCCACGCCCAGGTAGAATCTGCTTGCTCAGCTTCGAGTAGCAGGGGAGCAAGGATAGCATCCAGAGCAAGGAGCTGAGGGTCTCCTGTGTGGCCATGCTTGTCTGGGGACTAAACCAAGGATGGTGAGTTAAACATACCCCTCTCTCTGACTGCCCTCAGATTGCTCATAACTGTTTTTGTGCCTTAGTTTCCTCCTACATAAATTAAATGAGTCTATCTGTTCCCTGAGGGGTTTTTTTCCTCATTTCTATCTGCATTCTTCCCCCATTCTTACAGATTCAGTTCAATGCCCAAGAGCATCTGTATTTGCTAATGTTCCTAATGAATGAAATAATTTAAAACATGTTTTGAAGTCCTGCTTCTCAATGCACTGCATTTCATGGAAGTGTAAAATCCTAGCATGAGGTTCAGACCCACAAATTAAGTATACCAAATGCTATAAGAGATCACTGTCCTCTCCCCACTGATGGTCATCTTTGTTCTCTGTCTGGACCAAGAAATCTCCTTCCTCTAGTCCTTACAAAGAAATGCTTATCTGTAGGACAGCCTCCCAGCTTTCTGCAAAAAGTGAAATGCTGAACACCTTTGTAAAAATATTGATCCTCAGCACCCCTTCCCAGAACATCTGTTCCAGGGCAGCCTTTCCAATGGATGCCTTGAGCAGCAGGGATTACTCATCCTGCAGAAACAGCAGCACATGGCAACTTGCTGCTTTTGCCTTCTGCTGGGCAGAGGCTTTTGGAGGATGTGCACTTTTAAGGGATGCATTAATTCACCTTTCAAATGATCTGGCTGCTTTCTGCAGCTTTAGAGGCTGCACATGATCTGGCTGCATCATCATAGGGAAATTGCTTGTTCCTGGTCAGTACAACCGTAAGTTAAATCTCAGCTGTTCTCTGTGTAAATGTGGACATCAGTGCTATGTAATTTTACAGCTATTAAGACCCTTTTCACTATCACTAGAGTGAAAAAGAGTTTTTTCACCATAACACTTGTAAAATAATTATGCAAAAATATATAGATCTGCCTTTTGATCTGCCTGCAAAAGCCCTTACAAGGCGGTATCTTTAAGGATATTAAAATTTTTCCAATGTTAGCATGAATCTTAAAGCTTGCTATCTATTGAGATTAGCAAGGAGCCATGGAAAATCATTACAAAAATTCAAACCTGTGAGGTCATGACTTCCATAACTTTGCAAAACACCATGAATTTGGATTAGTTCAGACATCTATCACCTGTAATAAAAATATGAATTGAAAAAAAGCCAGTTCAAAGCAAGGCTTGCACAGAGCTTACCAGCATCCCATAGCACTCTGCGGTACTGAATCCGACAGAGTAACTCAGTGTTGTACAGAAAGGTTCTGTCTCTTGCTTCCACTAAAACCTCCTGCCTGGAAATTTCATTGGATCCCTCTAGTTCTTCTGCCACAAGAAACAGAGTTCCCTATCCATCTTCTCAACATAATCTTACAGTATTCTGGTCATCTGCCAGGATAATTTGGACACAGACAAAGAGGCAAGGTTTGAGACGGAAATAGTTAAAATCTCACTCTGACAGCTGCATAAGTGGGAAGCAGCCTGTTCATTTGAAAGTGTGAGAATGAAGCCTGCTGTATACAGAGAACTGGGCATTTGTGTGATTTCTTAGTTTAGACATGGTCCCTCACAAGGTCACTGTTTGCCACCATTCTACCAGGTCTAAAGAGCTTTGGAATAGGGAAGATTTTGTAACTCAACCCTGACCTAGAAGACACTAGTCCGTTTCAATACTATAGCTTTGCTCTCAGCTCAGACCTATATGAATCATGTTGGGAGTTCAGCACTTTAAAAAAATGTAGAAATGAGAGTGGGCTTACCTCTGATTCCAGGGAAGTGTCACAGGAGTCTTGTCACCATTTAAGGCCACCAGCCTTCCAGCCCTCACATTTAAGTTCACAGGTATGCTGGCCATAGTCCCTCTCCTCTTCTAACACAGGCCATTTTTTTAAAGCTTTTTTTGAGTTTTGAGTATTCTGCAGCTGAGCTTCAGTCTTTGTCTTCTCTCATCTTTTTCTATAGCATACTTAATGCTACCAAAAGACTAACAATAAACCTACTTTCAAAGGGACCTTAAAATCTGAGAGACTGACAGTCTGCACGAAATCTCTTAAGTGCATCAAGGTGGTTATCACAAAGTCCTCTTTGGACAAAGGCCTTTTCCATGTTTCCTGGCCAATTAAAGCTGGATACACACCCATAAAGTCTGAGGGACACACTTCTGAAGAGTTTGCTGAAGTCGATAGCAGAATTTGTCCCAGGACAGCAGAGAGAGCAAAGCGTAGGGTCACAGAGCATAAAGCACTCTGAAGGGGTTTGCAGGATATGGCGCTCAGGCACGAGAAGTGATCTTTTTGCCACATGCAGCTGAGGAGTCTCAAACAAATGTGCTCTCCAATATTGCTCATACAAATGGCATCGGGCTGCGGAAGCATGGAGGAACCATTTCTGCAACACGCTGTCAGCTGGCAAGAAACTTTGCAGGAAAGAAAGTGCACAGCAGTTCCCAGCTGCCTTAGGCTACAGGCATCAAACCTACAGGCAGCCTTGCTGACACTACATAATTGTCCACAGGTAGGGCAGGCTGAATGGCACCCTTTGAATCACAGAGTTTCATGTCTCTGGCAAATGGAAAAGCAGACATCAATAGATGATGAATATAGTGAGAATTGTATTCTAATTGGAAATAAGATGTATATTGCCTTGTACTGGATCAAATAACATGAAGGATTAAAATGGCTGTGCTGAATAATTGAGATCCCAGTTGTATAATTTTTCCTATCATTTTAAAGTTATGCCACGGAACCAGAAATATTCCACTAATAAAAAAGGTTGCTCATAAAAAGGAAAAATATCAAAGAGCCGTCAGTGAATAGGAACATTAGAGAGAGAAGAAGAATTTTCCCACTCCTCACCCCTTTTGTATATCCAAGTGCTACTTTATAAGCTTTGATTCTTTTATAAAATTATAAACACAGAGAAATTCCTGAGAAGAGCTAGTGTACTCATGTCAGACATATGGTGATGCTGAAAATTCCCCTTACTTTTCCACCCATGCATCTGAGGTGCTGTGCAATTAGAAAGGATTGGCAATACTTGATCACACTAACAGCTGCATCCAGGTGTAAGCTGGCGATTCAAAGCCGGAATATTCATGGGGTTTAAGGCAACTCCATCTGAAGGATCACTTTCTAAATCTAGGCATTAGTAAACAGATTCCTTTCTACTGGGACTGTTTGTCCCCAGTGCCACACAAAGCAAGGAGCTGTAACCACAGGCACATTCGAAGCCTCTGTGTCATATTACTAATAGCTTGAAATTCAGACTACAGCCTCTTTGAAAAGATAGTATTTTTCCAGAAATGTTTATTTTACATTTAGAGCTGTTATTGTTATTTCTTCTCAGTGGTGTAGAAGTCCAGTTGGAAGAGTTTTCTTTCCTCTGCATTGAAGCTGAAAATTCCTGGAAAGCCATGACAATATTCAGCATTCATGATTACACAGACAGACATATTTCATGAAAATTGCATAGGCTTTTAATACAGGATTATGAATGAGCTCTAATGTTGAAATTATATTAGATTGGATTTCAGAACTTATTTAACATATTTCCATACAGCAACCTTGGGATGTCTTTTCAATAACAGTGATTATTACAGGCAGGCTGTTTTTTAAGAAAACATTAGTTCAAGGTGGACAGGGCTTCCTGAAAAATGTTCTACATCTTTATGGCTGATGTTTTAGTTGTTTTGAATTAACTTTTTTCACAGCCAGAATGAAACGTTTCACCATATAATTCTTCATGCATGTCTTCAAACAAACTTGGAGCCTTTGCCGTGAATTTTCAAAGCTGTAATACAATCTCAGGCATGAAAACTCTTTGTGAGCTGAAGGTGAGCATTTTGCCCCAGGTTATCTGGTTTCTCTCAAAATATAAATATTCTTAGGTAATGTCTGTCTTTTAAAAATAGTGGTTGCCCAAGGTGATTTGAAGGCATCTCTAAGTACCAACCTGTGAACAATCCCAGGCTTACTCTTTTACAGGCCTCCAGCAGCTGACTGCCCAGCCCACAGATCTTGATAAGGACAAGCTGCTTGATCGAGTGGAATGGAGTTCAGATTTATCTCTGTATAATGACAAACACACTGAAATTATGCATTGCCCAGGAGGCATTTGGAAAGCAGAAGTCAGTGACTCATTGGGATCTGCCTGTATTGCCAAGCAATTTCTTGACCTGTCCTCATAGAACTGGTCCCCTGGACCAGTGGCTCAGCTCTGCCATTTTGCCCATTTTTCCTTCCTTCCAGAGTTCATACTCCTTCTTCTGCCTGGAACAGCAGTGGTTTTAAATGTAGCTAATTTTAATATATCTGCTAGATTAGGCTCAAGGTAATTAGGTAAGCCTTTGGTAGTTCATGTAGTTGCCTCCTGGGCTTGCAGCACTTGCCTCTCCATATTCTCTCGCTGCCATAAAGAGCACATGGACTATTGTGGTACACTGATGCTGCCTGCTATTTGTCTCTCTTCCACACTGGTGTCAATCTGATATAAAGCTACAGAAAACACTTAGATTTCACCAGTGTGAGGCACTGAAAGACTTTCCTTCAGTCATTAGCAAGTTTGAGAGCTCTCATTAGTCTACTTTAGTCACTGGAGAAAAGAGATGTGTGTTTCCTACACTGGTGGCATAAACACTCCCCTCACTTTTATACTGCTGGAAGAAATGTGTATTTTCAGGACTAAAACAGTAATCCATTCACAGTGCATTTCTGAAACCAACCCTATTCTATTCATCTCACTTAAATGGTCAAAACTGTGAAACTGGATGCCCCAGGTTCTACTCCTAACACCTAATAGAGATTCTTTGAAGGGATGTTTTGAAGACATTTGAAATAGGAAGCCTTGTGCCCTATTCTCACTGCTGTTGTGAAACTCTAGGTGAGTCCACACAGATGTGGATTTTTATTGCAGTTTAACATTTCTAAATGCCATGCTGGTTAAGAATAGGCTGAATCCTCTAAGATTTACTTTTATTTTTGCCCTCTATCTTGACCCATGGAATGTATCTACCAATTAAATATCCACAGGAAACAAATGTCTTCAGAGAGGTAAAGTAGTTATCTATGGCAATTGTGGTTTGTGGCGTAAAAGCTAGGATGAAAACAAATCCACATTCAGAAGGACGCATACATTTTTAAACAGCATATATGAACCCATGCATGGCCGCCCAGCGAGGGATGGAAATGGCTGGAGACAGATGCTTTCTCCAGAGTGGATTTGATAAGGTCTAGGAGACCGTGCCTTTTCAGCCGAGCTGTCCACAGATATGACAATTCCTGTACTCTTAGACAGAGCAGGCTTGGCCAGTTAGCAAGGAGGAGCAAAGCCGTGCATCCCGCTCGGTCAGCCTCAGCCCTGCAATGCCATTCACAAGGGATGCAAAACTGTATCTAAAAGTGCCTCCATTTGTACTAATAGTAGGAACCTATCACAAATTTTTTTTCTTGCCACCCAATACCAACTTATCAAAGTATAATTTATTCTCTTTTTCTACTGATGACTGAGAAGAAAAACTGACTTTTAGAAATCTCCACAGACGGAATAGTTGAATCAACTGAAAGATGAAATAAAATACCCAAAGTAAAGTGGAAAACCTACCATCTCACTTCGTATCTGGGTGTAGGGAAAATGCTGCTCCACTATGGGCAAATCGCTTTTAGATAAAACCCACTACTGGGCACTGTCTTAGCCTTTCAAGAAATCACTTTCCACTGTAAACACTGACTGCAGTCAGCACAAAATATTTATTCCTCTCATCTGAGGGTCTTCCACATGCTTTGAGGTATTTGAGTTCCCAAGTGAGAATACCAAATATCATCCCTGTTGCATGTGCATCAGTCAGCTCTTGGATGCTCTCCCTTGATGTCATGGTGTCAGTAAGGATGAGTGAAGCTGCCCTTTGTCCCGGCTGCTGTTTCGTTTAAAACACCAGATTTGGTTGTTGTTAAAAGCACCTCCCACCGTGGATGTCCTTGTTTTCCCAAGTAAACAGTCTCTGGCATCTTGTGACCTGAACAGCCCCAAGTGTCTGACCTTGAAAAACAAAAAAATATTTTATTTGAAAAGAAAAATCTGCAGCCTAAATTATTTGAGGCACTGCTTTCCTTCCTCAGCAGGATGCTGGAATGTCCAGGCTGTGGTAGGAGCTGCTTATACGCCACAGACATACACAGGAACATATTTGCCCTCTAATGATGTATTAGGCAATGGTTTTGAGTTGGCAGGCTACTAAAACCCCTAGCCAAACAAAGATAAAATTGTAATTTATCAACAGAGAATGCTGAATTCATGGTCAGGGGTGACTGCTGGGACTGGTGGTAGCCCACAAAGCTGAAGTTAACAACATAAAGACAACAAACTCCCGATACTGTTTGGACTTTTCTCAGCTTTGGGGGGAAAAACAAGCTGTTTGGATTTTCTTCCCCAGAAATTGTTCAAACTAGGAACAAGATAAAATGATCACCTTTCTCAAAATCCAGTACTACAGGGCTCAAGCAGCAAAAGTGTTTGAAAATATTGAGATTGCAACTACCTTCTGCAGCATGTAAAGGAAGGCATGAAAACAGAGCAGTGGGGGTGCATGCAGAGAGGCAGCCGAGGCACTGGCTCACTGAGGAGTCAGCAGTGTGGCCTTTGGTGGTACAGACCTCTCTTTTGAGAATATGGTCCATGGCTTTTAGGACTTATATTCTCTGTACTAGTTATTTCAGGGAGTAGGATTTTCCACAAGCCTCATATTCCTGTCAAAGATTTTAAGGATTCTTGAAAATATTTTACCTCAAGTATGGTGAGAAACCTTTCCCAGTAGTTCTTACCATCACTTCTGATTTATAGGGGCTTTGTTTCACTAAAAAGTCAGTGATGTAAGACACATACCAGAATGAGGTTAAGAATTAGAACCTATTTTTACAGGGTTTCACAAGTCTGTGTTATTTTGATTGTCCCGAGTTAAATGTGATCTTAACAGTGCCATGATGGAAATCCATGCAGTTTAAGGTGAATCAGAGGTGCAAACAGCATGGGGCAAAATGCAAGTTCCTCTTTCCCTTTTCCCATCCTCCATGTACCCTTCCATCTCCTGACTGATCTCTAGATGGAAATCAACTGTTCTTATAGCAAGGAATTCAATCTCCTCACCAGCTGTAGCATCATTGCCACAGTGATTTCTGTGAACTGGTCCCAGCACTAGCTAATTTCACAAAAAACATCAATGAACAGATAAGAAATCACCAGGGATGCTGGCTGTTACAGAACTAGGGAAAATGTGGAGTTCTGGAGGTGAAAGGATCTTTACACCATTACTGACCTTTGAAATTTCCCAGTCCCAGAGGTGTACTTTCATGGGAAGAAAAAGCTGTTTCAGATCACACCAGATATTTTCTGCACTGCCCAGCAGTTATACCTGAGGATGTTCTCCAGATGTTTGTGTTTCCATGAAACATACAATAATAAAGTTGTAAACTGGACAAGACAATACCAGAAATGTAAGAACAAGGGCTTTAGGGCAGCCTGGAAATACATGAACATCAACTAGCCCACACACGAAACCAACTTGTCCTCTTTAAGAGGCCAAAAAAGATGTATTTTATTTGCTTTTCCAAAGAACTGGCACTTTTCCCAGCAGGTGGGCACATACAGCTTGTCATGGTTCTTATATTGCCAACATGCAATTGTTTGTATTTTGGGGAACAGATACTCCTTTCACTTGGGCATACAAAAAGTGAGAAGTACAAGGCCTAAGACATGATGAAGCCACAGTTTAGACAGTTTTTATTCCACAGTGAAAAGAAAATAATAATGTGCCATTGTCTGGAAAACGACAAAGAGCAAAAACTGAGAGTGCACTGGCTAAGACATCTGCAGAGTGAAATGTCTTAACTGTTTGCAAGCTGTCTAAAAAGAGTAAAACAGGACTTTGAAAATGGAAGCCTATTGTATTTTCTTTTCTGGAACTGTTTCTCTTTTCTGCTGGCTATATTGGCTAAGCAAAATGTCCGAGTAGACTGGCTAAAAGTCCTAGGAGGTCTTTGGGGAAGGCTTCTGTATTTTTCCTGCTTAATTTGGGCTGCTCAAGTGGGTCTCGATCCCAAAAATATGTGGACATAATGGAGACCTTTTTGTTTAGTGCACTCCATACTACACTGGTAGCCTGTGTATAGGGATTTCAGAGTGTGCCTACACTGCTTGGGGTTTGGCTATTCCAGTGATTTCACTGGGGCATGTTTGCAAGTATTACCTCACCTTTGTTTTTTTTTTAAGTGACAGTAAAAGGAAGACAATTGTTGGCTGCTGTCATGGTTTTGATCTGAAAAGCCTAGCCAGGCCCTGTGGTGTATGATTTCTCTTTACAAGAAAGTGGGAGAAAGCCAGACAGGAATGCAGGTCTTCACATATGCAGGATTAGACATTTTTGCAGGTTTCTTGTGGGACCTGTAGGTGGCCTCATTTTAATAGTCAATAAAACAAGTATTAGTCCAGTTTCCCCATGTGCTAAGCAACACTTTGTCATACTGAACTTGGAAGCTGACAAATTTGCTTCTGGTGCCATTGAATACTCTGCCATTCATTCTAAACAAGTGGGTATAGAGCACACTGATTGTAATGCAGAAAGTGCAAACATCTGTTTTGTTTTCATCCTTAAATTCCTTCAGGGATAGGAAAAAAGAGGGGATGATTTTGAAATGCTGAGTTAGGACCAGAAAAGTAGCCTGTGTCGTGTATTTCCCATTCCCTCCCAGACCATGGGTAAAGGACAAGAGGACTGCTGGCTATGCAGTGACATCAGCACAGACAGACATTTTGTAACAGAATGAACAGTAAGAAAAAATGAATGCGCATCACAAATTCTGTCAGAGAAGGTCTAACACAAATTTGATTGGGTAAATGGACTGCAAAACAAAGTTAACTGAAATAAGACTGAGACCATTCAGTACAATTGAGTACCAATATTCATGTCCACACTTGGCATCATGTTTGGGACAATGCATTCTTTGCTGCCACCCCAACAGAAACCCTGACTTATGATGCTGTCTTATTTTCGTGCTGTAGTCACTGTGGTAAGGCCTCAGTTTTAAGTACTCCATATACACACACTGGGGTTTTGTTTTAGTGTATGAGACGTGACAGAGTTTGTGAAAAAGGCTTATGATTTAAGTGCCTTTTATATGTGGAAGGCAAAAAGCTACAAGAAGAGAATCTCAAAGCAGATGGTTAACTGGCCTCGTGTGGCTGATCCTGCCACCACCCCTTCTCCCACCCTGTGTCTGGGGCACCCTGGGGAACAGCAGGAGCAGCTGGGAGAGTGTCTCTTACTAGAAATTTCTCTGGTTTTGAAGTGGTGGGGTACACATGTGTGTTAAGAAAAACTGCATGCCATGCACTGCAAGACACAGCCTGCCTTGAGCTAGACTGGAGCACAGAGCCATCCCCCGTGTCTGCTGCCAGGGCAGCACCAGCAGAAGGATGAATGCCTCTGAAGATCTGCCTTAGCACAGCACCTCTGGGGGCTGACAGACTGGCCAGGTTATGCTGGGAGCTCAGGGCAAAGCCACCACGGGGCATCCAGCTCTGCATCTCTTTTTAGTGGGTACAAGTTAGTACCTCATTTAAGATGTATCAAACTACTACAGTTTTGAGAAGGAATTACAGTGGATGGGTGGGACACATGGATTAATTTTTGGACTAACGGGGATCATACTAAACTTGTAAACAAGTGTGCAGTGTGTCATCTAGACACTTGGCAATGTTTGAGAACAATTAGCAAGGGATTTAATTTTGATGTAACTCTCTGGTTCCCACAAACAAACATGGAAGCTGGCTTAAAAACTCTGCAACTCCTACCCCTTCCTTACACCTATCTTTTAAAACCTACTGCAGGGCTGATTTACCAAGTGGCAATAACCTGCTGCCTGTGCAGTACTCCAAACCTGCATCCTTGGAGATGAAACTTTGGCAGAAACCAGCTTGCCAGCTACATTTCTCCACTGCAGATGGAGCCTGGGCACTGCAGGGCTCCTATGACATGCTTGCCTGCAACTTACTACATCCCACACGGAATCTTTCCAAAGAGGCTAAAACTTCTGCTAAGTAAAAGTTGAGCCTTTCTCTAAACATTTCCTTGCTCTGCTGAGGCCTGGGTGTTTGTGATAGTCTCTTGAAAGCTGGAAGGTGCAAGGACACCTGGTACCTTGCAGTGCTGTGTCCCTGCCAGAAACCTGCTGGAGATAAGGCACTGCATGTATAATATTCACAGTAAGTTAGGGGAAAGCAAAGTAAAAGCAGTTCCCTAAGACATCCTGCAGCGAAGGATGCAGAAACATGACATAAAACCAGATAAATAAGGAAGCAGAACAGAATTATTTATAAAGAAATTTATTTTATATTTGTGTACAGCAAATATATGAAAACAAATTTGACTTGAAAAATGTATATTTGATTTCCTAAAAGTATTGAACCCTCTTATGGAAAGGTTTTAGTTATTAAAAAGGTACAGAAGGCTAAAATTATACTCAAAGAATATGTGTGTGTGTATGTATATATATATAAAAAACATGTGCAATTTTTATATATATATATAGTATATATAAATAATATGTGACTTACATGATTTTTAAAGTATCTTATTTAAACATCTGAGTAAAATAGAGGTATTAGAAAATATAGTTTCCTATTTCTACACAGTTTGCATTCAGTTTTTATAAGCATCTAGACAGTGCAAAATTTAAACGTACAGAAATATTCTATTATTCTATACATTGTGCTCAGCTCCCAAGTTTCCTCTGTCATGATCATCACCAGACTGAACCAAATTTGGAGGGTTCAATACTAGCCCTTACTAGCATCTTCTAAGAGCAATAAAAGGAAATCTGTCTTACCTTGCACTGCACTGTGGTATAGCTTATGCACGAGAACAATGCATTTCCTATATTAAATGATCTAACTCCCAGAGATCACATACACCTCAACATATTGATTCATTTCATTGCATTCCATATCCTGCAAAAATAAATCTCCTGTAGGACAGCATACATTACTGTGTTCTGAAGCTTAAGTATATATTTCTTTAACATAAGGCAGGAATATACTGAAATTTGATAATACTTAAATTGAACAGCAATCTGGAATTAAACCATATTTATGTACCACATTTTTATAGATGCTGCCTTTTTAATGTTTCTTCATGTCTTTCTAATGTTGGTAAAAAAAAGGCAATTATGATCATTCCATATGCTTTCACAGTAGCTATATTTTAACTGAAGGGTGTTTGAACTTTAGATAATATGTTTGTTATCACTGACATAAAAACCTCAATCCTGCTTCCATAAAAATCAGTGGTTGCTTTGTTCCTAGTAAAAATAAAATTGGATCCAAACATGTTAGTCACAAAGTTTGCTAGCAGAAGTAAATACCATATTCATTAAGTCTCTCAGTGTTCAAAGGCAAAGTGGTAGCAAATGCTGTGTAGTATAGCTTAAAGAACAGTATTATGCACAATTCTAAGTGTTATTCAACAAAATCGAAAAGCAGCTGTGAAAAACATCTCATGGGACAGTGAATTTTGCTACATGAAATTTTCTGGAACTGTGACAGGTTTTTTTAGAATTAATTTCTTACCCTGGCACTGTCACTCATGTCCTACATCGCTATTGCACAAATTAAGACTGGATCTTGCATGCAGTATGCATCCAGACCAGCCAATCTTTAACACTGAAAACGTCAGGAGGGTCTCCCTCTTTCTACTGCATTCATTCCTAAACTTCTCTCTAGCAGAAACTGTCATGATTCTGAATCCTTGTAACAACCCACAAGATAAAGAGCCTAGTGTCATCCTTCATCTACTTCACTTTTCAAGTTTATCTCTGCACTTGCCCATATAATTACCCCCTGCAGATTTCAACTTTAATTCAGATTTGTGTTACACTTGTTGAACAGGCCTTGCAAACAGACAAAGCCTCATTAGTAGCCTGCAAAAGTGAGCCTGACTAGTTAAAACCTTGATTTAAATACCAAACAAAAGGAAAACACAGATGCTGAGACAATGTTTACATCCTCTCAACCACACCCTTGAAATTTTGGCAGTATATTAGCCAAAGGATGGTTTTAACATCTCATCCATCTCTTTCAGTTGGGAAGGAACAGCCATAACTACAAGTTTTTGCAAGGTGTGGCTGATGCTGGGAGATGGTTGAATACATGTGACCAAAGGCTGCATGCCTCACAAGTCAGAACAAAGCAGAGATGTGCTAGGAATTCGGGATTTTCTTATGCCCAGAAGTTTCCTATAGACTGGAGATAAACACAAGTCCCATTTCCCACGCAAAAAGGAACAGTGCGTAAACCTAGAGTAACACAGTATGAAGAAGAAACTAATAGCTAATGATGTCAAAGCCTCTCCATTTAAAAATCCCCCAAAGCAATCTCAAAGAAAAGAAGAAAAAAGAAAACCTGTGGACTCAGTCAATACATTTTTCAATCAAATTATACAGTAAATGCACTGGCAGGAAAGGCCTCAGTTCTGAAAAGGTGAGGAAGAAAAAGGATGGTGCAAAATGCTTTCATACATTTGAACATTCTTAGGATATAAGAGAGCAGGCAACTTGAAAACTAAAAAACATTCCTTGTAAGCTGTGTGGGATCAACGCGGTTTTCTGCAGGCTTTGCTTCATCCTACAGCTCAGCTTTGCCTGTTTGGGCAGGACTGGCATTACCACTGCCTTCTCCAGCGTTGTTCTTATCTGCTGGCTTGAAAGATAATGAAGCAGAGTTTGTGCAGTACCGTTTGCCAGTTGGGCGAGGTCCATCATCAAAAATATGCCCCAGGTGAGCACCACACTGAAACAAAACACAATAGAGTATCACTGTGCCTGTGTGCTGCTCGGTGGCATCGCTGTGGTGTTAAGCAATGACTAGCAGCTGCTTCCAAGGAAGCACTTTGTGCCTACGTCGCCCTTTCAAGTGGGATTTACAATCTACATTTATTTGCAGGAGTGATCCGGGAAGATGATCTGAGATACCACAGGCGCCTAAGACTCCAAGCCCAAATTTCCTGGGTGTTTCCTGTCATACCACTGTGTATGCTGGTTGGACCACCATCTCTGAGGAGCTGCTGGTTTCTGTAATGATTTCATGGCAGGAGCACAGCTAGAAACATGGCGGTGAGGACAGCACTGCCCATGTTTCACTTACTGCTGTAAGGATATCTGTATAAGAAAGGGGCAGCCTCAGCTCTGGGCTCTCCTCCGCCTGCAACTATCTGCTACACTCCTTGGTAAAAAAACATTAAACCCTTTGGTGATCCTGGCAAGGACCTAAAGCACTAAAGATATTCTTTGGAGTGTGCTCTCACACTTCTTTTTTTTCCCCCTTTCTATAGCCTGGCACTCTTCTGAGCATCAAGGTCCTTCTGGGTGCACTTCTTGCCTCTGGAGGGGATGGAGCTCAGCCTACTCACCTCATAATAATTTCTATAGTATATACAAGACAGGGACAGGAGACTGACTAAGATCCGTAGTGCAGATACGCAAAATATTTCTTAATTAATAATCTTTGTCTGGGAGTAAATATAAATGATGCTGAATTTTGCTTTTTGTAAGAAATATGAAAGTACAAATGGTCTGTTGCCACTTTTGCTCTGTATGAATCAGACCCAAATACTTGTAGTGCTATTCAGGGTGAACACTACTGATCCTGTCTGTAAGAAAGGTAACAGTCCTTTGCTTTACAAGGACTGCTTTACAAGTACAGTATTTTGAAGAAGCTAACCCTGCTGATCCTTATTCAAAAATTAAGATTACTATCACTGCACATTATGGCTGACAATTTATCTGGATAATAAGAACTTCTTGTAATTAGTCATTTGAATTCCACAAGTTCATTTTTACAGCCTGCCATGAGAAACAGAAAAATAAAACCTCGCACTGGAGAAATATTTATCTTGAACAGGAAAGTCATGCTGCTTTACTAAAGAGCCTCGGCCTTTCAAGTCAACAGCAGATCTCAGTGAGAGGCGGAATGATGTAATTGAGATCACAGACCTGCTCATGGGCTCACAGTCAGACAGCAAAAATTAAAGACTGCAAATGATTCTTAACATCTAATTAATTCATAGTATTCCAAATACATAGAGGCAATAGTGATTATTCCAAGCTCTGAATGAATTAGTGATGGCAAATCTCTACCCTGCAGTTAATGTGTTGCTAATGTTCTCCTGCTGTTGAGGCCTTTAATTCACCAAAGCAGCAGGAAAGGGGTCTGTAGAAGCAGGTAAAGTCTCGCCTCTAGGTTAAACTTTCTCAATAGACTGAAAGGCTGGGGAAGGCTCTCACACCAGGTGGGACAGCAACTCTGCTCATTTAATGACAGCTGAAACAATAATCTTCATTGCCTTCAGGAGCAGGGCAGGTAGACATGTGAAGCTTCAGTACTCCCACCTGTTGGTTGCACCCATGCAGACACACCCCACTTCCCACTGCAGGCTTCCTGCTCCTGAAGAAGTGTCACTGAGACAGCCGTGGCAGTCCAACAAGGATCCCAGAAACAACTGAGGGCTTCTAGCCCATGGTATCAGCAGAATGAGTTCCCACAGGAAATGGAAAATGGCATGCATGACTGGATTAAGCAGCAGTTGCTCAGCTTTGTAAGGAAGGAAGATAATACAAGGGAAGTAAGTAAAAGGAAGTTGAATGGGGCCTAGAGAAAACTAAGCTTCAAGTCTTCTTCATGAAAGACTGCTGTCTTGCCATCCTTTCCTCCATTATCCACTGCTTATTCTTTTTATCATTTTCCTTTATATTGAATGCCTTTTTTAGGTTAGTATGTGCAAAAACCTGAAGTGTTTCTGAAAGTGGGGTATCTAACAATGAAGCATTTCACCTGACTATAACCATACCTTTGGGGAAAAAAGAAATAAGTAAGAGTCCCAGAGAGAGTATTTTTCTAAATGCTCAGCATCCTAATTAAATCATCTCATCTCAACTAAGAATGCTTCAAAACCTCCTGGCTGGAAGTGTTAAACAGATCTTTTCCAGACTAACATTTAACAAAAAATAAATCATTTCCTCTCTACTGGACTGAAACAGAACAAGAGAAGTTGTAGAGAGAAATGGTCTGTAGAAGTAATACATTCACACACAGACTACAAAGACAATCTATCAAAAAGGTTTTCCTCACAAAACCTGAGAAGCTGTATGAGAGTCCAAGGTAGTCTCATTACACCTTTTTGTGATGGCAGAATCACTCCAGGATTGAATTACTGCAAAATTTGTTACCTTTTGAGATTACTCCTCACCAAAAATCTATGTGGCAATGCTCTGTATAGAGGACTCTATAACTCATCTGCCCTAAACAGAAATGTATTTCAGTCCTTTTTTATCACAGTCTAAGAAACCTCGCATTCAGCTGAGAGTACAAAGGATGAATTGACTTTACTGTCCTCCCCACACATAATAGGTGCTGACCATTTTTCTAGGACATATATACATGCCTGCAGAGCCTCTGAAAAAGAAAATTATCTGTTGCAGCCTTGCACATAAATATATTGGGCAGAATGAACTGGGACAGTGAAATGGTTAAAGCATTCCAAGTATGTGCTTGGGAGCAGGAAAGGGGGGGTCACTGCTAACTGTCAGTATGCTTGGATCTCCCAAGCCTCCTGGTTCTAATATGCTGCTGGGAGGCAAGGAAAGCAGCTTGCAGTCAGCTGCTGTAGTTGAGAGTCCAAGCTATTGGTGTGCAAACACTGCTCCTGTGACTACGGAATTTTATTGATTTGTACAGGAAAAATAGTAGGTAGGGAGACCACAGGGAAAGGGACTCTTGAACAGGACAGAGGAAAAAAAGAAATGCAACCAGTTTTACAGTATTCCTCAACTGCATTTGTATTAATTTCTACCTGTCACTAACCACTGACCTTTTAAATACACACAGGGTGTGTTCCAAAAACTGTGAAAGTTATTTCTAGGATAATCCCATGGATGTATTTGATTAATATTACAGTGATTTTTCCCCCGTGTTTGCTTTCTATAATGAACAACATTAAAAAAGATTTATTTTATTCTCTCAGACAGGTGGGAAGGACTTTTGAAGAAAAATCTACTTTTTCATCTGCAAAGGATTAGTAAGGTTTTGGGTGTGGGAGATGGTATTTCCCTTTGGTTCTACCAAGGTCTGTCATATGAATTCCACTGCTTTGCAGGTTGCAGTAAAACTGCTTTTTTTTTTTGCGGCTGCATGTGTGATTCACACTCCAGGGGCAGATACACAATGGAGTGGCATTAGCTGTGCTGAGCACTGGCTGCAAAGATGCTCACCACTCCTCAAGCTATTTTCCTGTGTGACTTGATCATCTGCGGAGTTATTGCCCCAGGAAGTTGGAATAGCTGGTAGGAAGCTGCTATTGGATTATACAGCAAATATGACCTTGGCCATATTTTTTCCTTCAAATTCAGATTTTAGTTTTGCTTTGATTTTATGGTGTCTGCATGTGACTGCTGCTAATATTGCCAGTCTCAGGTCTGCTAACACTATTTTGTTTGGTAACAGGCCAATGACATTCCCAGATTCCTTGGCCTGACCACAGTCTTCCTTCAGCTTCTCCAGGAGCTCTGGCCATCTCCTGAAGTGTGGCAGCAGATACAGGCTCAGCAGGTTGGCAGTATGCAGATTTTAGCACTGTTCAGGCCTACTAAGCAGAGCTAAAGTGACTGGACTGCATTTTTTATTACGCCAGTAACCACTGGTGAAGCATGAGCTTCCCAATCTGCAGTCCCATTGCTACCTTGCTCGCCAATTTAGGGAAGTGGATATTCCCACAAAGCGTCAAATGGATCTTCTACAGCATATCATCCATGTAAAAACTTCAGAACTTAGTGCACATGACAAACTAGCAGACACGCTAATTTGATCATTAACATATTGGGCCAAATGCTCTACGCAGACTGAAGTTAATGGATACTCTTGAGAAGTTTCTCCACTCACTCTAAGCCTTATATAATGAGGACTGACTGACTAGTAAGGATGCATATTGTCAGGGATAAAAATCAATTACCCCCCCCAACAACACTGGAAGAACAGCAAATTACCACTGCCCAAATGACGCTGCTGCTTCTCTCAGGAGGAGTTTGAGAATGTGGAGCTAGAAGACTGCAAGCTGCTGTCGACAGCTGCTGAACACCAATGCAGCAGCTTCTCCTTTTGCTAGGTAATGATTATGCCATTCCCTTCACAGAAAGGAGGGCAGCACAAAGGATGAGAGGAAGTAGAACAAGACAGATTAACGGAAAATTTGGGCATGTTTTGAATGACTACTGACTTCATTATTATGGCAGATGGATTACTTGAGGCAGCCATTAGGACTGTGCTGGGACTGAGTGTTGGGAATGAGTTAGCATGGATGCACAGTAATGTAGAGTGATGGAATCAGCACACAGACAGTCGCTCCACTGCTTTTGACTTCTCTCAACTGCTCACATGTGGAGTCAGTCGGACAGGCTCAGGCTCAGGCGCTCCTTTGAAGGGAACCTCTTCAGGAAGACTATTTTTGTACACTCAGCACCGAGTCCAACCACTTACATCTGCTCTGTTAAATCTCACATGAGACAATGATCATGCATTCCAACAATCCCTTTGTGCCTTCAGCTCGTTCCACCCAGCTCTTATACCTACAACCCATTGTGCTCTCTCACAATTATTATTATTTAACAGAACTGAAAGGTTTGCAAATCTCACGGAAAGCACAGCACACTGTAATGGTTTTCGCAGCCTTTGCCATCAGAATGGTCCGTGTGTGCTATAAACTAACCTGACTGCAGGATATTTCAATCCGATGCATCCCATAGGAGAAATCATCGTTGAAAGTAATTGCATCAGGACTGATCACATCATAAAAGGAAGGCCAACCTGGAAAAGAGGAACAAGATAGGTAAAAAAAGAGGGTGTCTTTGTGGCACACAGCATTGCAAAAAGCAGGACATAATCACACTTTGAAAAATGTTTATCTCACTCCAGAGCATGGAAATAATGAAATGGAGATTTTTTAAATCCTAAATCACTTTGGAGAACTTCCCCCCCAAGTACAGTTGTTTACAGGAAAGGACTAAGCTGCCACCACCTGCTCAACCTCCATCTGCCTCCAGGGATTCCTGCACTCCACCACAAGCAGTGACAGCAGTTTAGCTCGGGGACAAAGGTCCCAGGCAAGCTAATTCAGCTTTAACCACCAGTTAAAAAAACCCCACAAATTCCACCCTGAATATAAACAGCAAGGCTTTATGGAACACAAATGGTTTTGCTTTTGCAATATAAAGGTACTTTTAAAAATTAATTGGGAAATTGTAGTTTAGAGCCCCAAAACATGCCTTAACCTTAGCCTTCACCAAGGCAAACCCAAAAGGATGTGTTCAGACACTGAACCATCACACATTAGAGGCAGTGAGATTATTATTACTATCATGTCTCATGTCAAAACAGTAATGAGTGCTTCAGATCAGACATGGACAGGTGGAACCATAACTATGCCTATGTTAGACACTAGTGGATGATCTGCATGTGGTTTGCATGCAGGATAAAACTACTGCACTCACTAATGCACATGTCAAAGCAGCTGATAGCTGAGCACTGAGCTGCATGACCTGACACCAGATGATGCTATGTGTACCTGACCTACCAGTAATGGCCACTTACCAAAATAATGACCTGCTACTCTTTAACTGTTCCACACTAAGTCTCCCCCTCTCCGCAACACAATTAAACAACAAGGCAGTGGTGACCCAGGAGATATCCATTACACAGTAACTTTTCAGCCACTCCTCAAAAGCTATCATAATGCTCCATTTCCTGAAGCAGGGTCCCCACATAAGCACCTGACAGGCTTTAAGGTCATGTCAGCATCTACCAGTGCCCATCTGAAATCTCACCAGCTATCTGTCCTTCTCATTCAGTCTCTTGCCAAATATAACATGCACAGGCAGCTCTTGCTCTCTCCTTGTAGTACACATATGCCCAAGAATAGAGAATTTCCTAGTTTCTTCTCCTAGTATTTGTTGAGCATTTGCTACTAATGATTTCATAAAATGACTTGCAATAAACTATTAAGAAACACAGCAGCAGCTGTGAATCACTGCATGTAGATGAATAAAGGGTGTACACAGCTTTCCATAAGAAAAGTGAGTAAAATTTTCTATGCAGTAAAAGGAGATGTGGAAACTATGATCTTTTCCGAATGCGGGTAGAGAAAATGTGTAAACTGGGAAAAAGATCCATATGTCTTCCGTAGTATCCTAGATTATTAAATATGGAAGAAGATTTATTAGGATGTAAGCATAACAAGCGTATTTTTTTAAACAAAGAAATGCTCAGAAATTAGTTTCTCCTCCTTTTTGGAACACACATATAGTGGCATTTCTAAGCCACCTGAAGGCATTGCAAGTCACAAGTCCTATGCTCCCAAGTTGCCTCCTACCGCCACAATTGTTTCCACCCCAGAACTTACTGCAGAAACAAGAAGAGTCATCCCCCTCTCTCCAATTATTACAAATGGAAGAGTTACAGACAGCAGGCAGACTGAGGAGCAAGCACCCTGAACAGGGAAAACATCCCGCAAAACAGGACCTCAAAACAATGCAGCAATGCTAACTGCAAAAAAAACCAACTTCTAAATCCTCCCCTCATGCAAAGTGTTGCTGTCAAACAACTACCTTCACAAACAGAAAAGGAGTAAACATATGACAAGTTTTGTAAAAGGGGTTATCCTGCTGACAGAAAAACTGATGTTTCCTAATTGGTGGCTCCTTTCCAACACCATTTGTCATCTTAGTAGGCCTCTGTCTAATGAAAATTGAGGCCTTACATAGAGCTACTCAGAATATTTTTAATGAAGCCTTTTTTGTTTGTTTTTTAATTTAATAATTTTGCAAAGCAGACATACGAGTTTGCCCTTGTGTGACGGCAGAGGAGTTTCAAAGAGAGAGCTCTTTGGAACAACCAACTATCTGATCATGTGAAAGCCTTTAGAGAAGGCAAACTTCAGGGCTGCAGAAATTCTCAAAGAAAACCATGCCTCCTTCATTATAGCAATGAGGGGGAAGCTTCAAAGACTGCAACACAGAGATTGAAGCAATCTGTGTCTTGCTGAGAAAATTATCTTGTGAGAAGAGTTTGGAGGAGATGTGTTTATGTCAGCTATGACATTAAGAAAGACCATCCATCCTTATTTCTCTGGACTTCTCCTTTTGGTCTTCCCATTCACCAGAGAAAAATTATTTGCTTTGGATGCACTCCATGCACTTCTAAAAATGAAGTAATCTGAAACCTATATAAACAGGCAAGCTTCTCCTAAAGTAGTCTTTGTGCCCAACTGGAGTGACTTCAGATTAGACTGTCAGTTCCTGCTACATGGGACACATGTTCCAAAGGCTCCACCACTGCCACATATGGTCCCCAAGAGAGGGACTAGGAAACAGATCTCCACAGTGCGTACTTTTAACTCCCTGCCAAGCCATCTCTTCTTGAGTTATGTGGCAGGCACCAGCATTCCCAGGACAAACCACTAACTCTGTGAGGGTTAACTGAAAACTGAGCAAACCTTGGAACAGAAAATGTCCTGAAGGGCACAGTGACACACACTGTCATTCTCTTGACCTTGAGAGGAAGATGAGTGAATTGCTCATTGAGTTGATGAGCCAGACTGCCCAGAAAAGCAATCCCCTTTTGCAGTCTCATTTCCTCTCCTGAGGTAGAGTGGAAAACCCATCTGACAGTTTGCTAAGCCTTCTCGCACCATTTTGTCGACTTCAAAAGCTGCCAGGAACAAGCTGTAGCTGCAGTAGTCTGCTTGCCTGCATATCAGACACCTCCCAGTGGTGTAGAAAGCCAGCCTTAAACCCTCTGACTATATAAGTGGTAAATGGCCCAGCAGTGGCCTCCACTTTGCAGGCCCCAGGCCACTTTACCTGTCTCCCTGGCTGCAGCCCCTCCCCTTCCTGCCCTCCTGCCTCCTTCCTGCAAAAGGCTGCAAAATGGTTGGCTACCTTTACGTTTTAGGCTGCTCTAAGCTGTCCATTAAATCTTCAGCCCACCTTTGAAGGCTATCTGGCTACTTGTTAAGGGCATGCTCCTGTAGGGATAGGGGTGAACATGACCATTTTGGATCTCTTGTGCTTCTGCTAAGCTGAGAGAAACAGTAACCCTTACCACTGTGGAGGGTGAGCACTGGTGGAGACCCTTTGCAAACTCCGGTTCCAAGACTCAACCCTCCTTGGGTGATGGCCTTCTGTCGAGTCTAGCCCATATCTGATAGGCAGCAGGCGCTGGGCCATGTTCTGAAGGATGGTAAAACATACTAGCTAGGAAGAAATAGCCTCTGGAGGAAAGGGGCAAAGGGTAATTGCAAGAGAGAAGATGAGTGCGGGAGGAGTTTCCCAGATGAATGAACAACTTCAAATGACATTCACACTTTTGTGTGTGTGTGAACAGCAGCTAAGATTTGTGAATACATTTATCCTTGAATATAAAGTTTAGTTTGAGGGGCAGTATGACACAATAATCACCAGCAGCTTTTATGGCGTTATAGACATTTCAAATGGGTTCATTCTTAGATTCATAGCCACTTTGCACTGCACTGGCAATATAAACAGGATTTAAAATAGGAGTCTGTCGTGTTTGCGCTCACTCCAACAACCCTTTGCATGGGAGTCAGGCCACTATGTCCTAAGGGCCAGTTTCTGGTAAGTTAATAAGTAAGCCACAGAGATGAATCGTTTTTAAAATATACAGCAATTATCATTTCTTGGATCTAAAATACACTAAATAAAGCAATGAAACTTTCTTCTGTCAAGTATTTAAGTGAAAAGCATGCGTAAACTGAACATTACTGACAGATCTTTTCCGCTCCATCCTGCATGAGTAACAGAGAGGATCTTACGCTGCTGGGAGTCACACAGAGCCACGTCCTACTCTTTCTAGGACATCCCCCAAATATTTTTTAAAAGCTGTGCAGCATTTCTAAAATTCAATCTACATGTCCTCACCAAAACTGAATATTTTGTTTTTAATAATGGTGCCTATTCCGGAAAAGAGGAGACAGTGATTTATGCCTCTTCGTCAAAGAATGCTTTCTTGCCTGGTACTGCCCTGGGCAGCAACACAGGAGAGGGAGGAACAGAAATGTTGTGTCTGGTAACCAGTGTTGGATGCTGCTTTTGCCACTCTGAGAAGAGGGCTTCAAATAATTCAGAAGAGGCCATCTTCCTTCTCACTTTCAGACTTCCTATTCCAGGTACCTGACTGAGTCTGTATTTCTAATAAACCACCCACGGTGGGCACCTATACCAGCAGCTGGCACAAGGTGGCTACCAGGACAACAGAGCTGCAAGCACGCAGCAGTCCCAAACAGCTGACAAACTGAACAGTCAAACTGAGATGCCAAAGTAGTTATAACGCCAGCAAACAGTGTGCCCATAGTCCAGCCCCTGCTTTGTGTTCCTGATACAGATATGAAACCCCAGCAGGAATAGATTGTTTCACATTAATTCAGGAAGCTCCAAAGACCCTTATCTTGTGGGCTACTCCAGGATTCTTTCTTGGGGCAATGCTGAACTCATGCAAAAAAAAAGAAAGACATTTTGTTCTCATAAGCTTTTGGAAAGCAGTCCAGCTGCTGACTGATTGATCAGTTTTAGAAGCATCTCAAACCTCCTTCCAGTTTTGCAAGTTTGCACACATTTTATTGTAGTTAGATCTCCAACTTCCTGGTAGATGGATGCAAGCACTTAGACATCTAACCGTTAGAATATGCTTCTATAATTATTTGCAGAAGCGAAACGGCAGGTTGCTTTTGAAAATCGGCCCAGCTAGGCTATTTTTTCCCCTATCCTTAACTAATACGCCTTTTGACATTTTTTTGAACAGCACAACTGCAATCCCAAAGCATGTAATACTCTGACATAATTCCCATTTCATACACCTGCCGACTGGAGAGTTCCAGTTTTTCAGTAACTGTGATGTCCATAGTTGTTTTTCATTTTAGATCCCTAGGAGATTAAATTCAACCTGCATTTTATCATTCTTTGCTGTAATTATTCCAAGCATTTACTTCAGTGAGTTATTTACAGATGGAGAAGTAGGGGGAGATGGAAGATGTTAGAACTACCAAACAGCACCAGATGGAAAAGAGGACCTTGACCTGAAAAATACCTTGTTTCTCTGATGTGCTGTATTTTTAGAATTCTGATTCCCTTTTAACCTAATGTGGATTAATGAAAACCCACAGGCTTTTTAAGGTAGAGTCTCATCATTTATCTTCACTGAGAAGCCATGTCTGTGTAAAAACATAAAGTGTATTAGGATTAAAAACAAAGGTAATAAAGCTTCTGCTTTGAAACTGCTGTAAAGCTGAACGGCTTTCACTTTTTTCTTTCTCAAAGGTTTATTGAAACAGAATCTGAAAGACATAGGCTTCCACAGCTGTAACTTCTCACATAAAAGTTTAATGTAGAACTACAAAGTGACATGTTGCTATTATGTAGGATGCCTGTACAGATATAGGGCTTTTTTTTTTTTTTTTTTGGCTTGCACAGAACATCCTGGGTTATTTTTCTTAATATCTCCATGAAGATGAATGAATAATTAATATTCTTACTTACAATTATTTTACCTTCAGGTAACACTTCTTTCTGTGAAGGTTCACGTAATCTACCCAAATGTAGCTAGAAACAGAATCAGGCACTGAAAGATTCTTGTTCACCAGCAAACAGTTTTACATTAGATATGTATTCCAATGGAAAAAAAAAATTAAAGGCCATTCCTTTCCAGCACCCTCCAGATACAAGAAAGACAACACAGTACTGTTTTTCAGCAGACCATGCCAAAAATCATCAGAGTGGTAGCTAGGCAGGGGTTGAAGGGAACAACACAAAGACAAAATGAAACTTAATTTTGGAAGAAGAAGTAAAGAGAGGGCCTCTCTCTAATACTACCTGTCTCTAACAGCAAAGTTGGGCTATTGCAGCAGGCAAATACCGTGCTGGCAGAACAGTGTGGGAAGGGAATTTTTCAAAACAACTGAACTTCTAATAGCAGCTTTTATGAGACAATCGCCATCTGTTTTTTCCTTTATGTTTCTCACTTGGGAAATAAAAAAAAAAAGTGAAAGCCATGAATAAAGGTGGTATTTGTTTTTTTCCTTTACAGCACTCTGAGCATCCAAACAACTTACCATGAAACAGCATATGCAATCCAGATTTATTTCCTTGTTAGTGGGAGGAGGTTGTATTTGTTTAAAATGATTGTTAAGGGATATCTGAAACTTAGTGTCTACAATTTCATTTGACATCTGAATTTTTCAGAACCAGAGTGCCCCTGATGTCTCTTGAGCAATAAAAGCATGGGGCCTACTCTCTTAGCAATTAATAACTCTATCACAATACTGCTCTTGCCCTAGCTGCTTCCTTTGTGCTTTCACTGTGGTCTAAAATACTGATAAATATAAGCTGGTTCTTTCAGAGTCTTCCTCTGTAATATTCGACATCTTGAATGTACAAGCCTCTGCTAAAAACTACAGGTAGGCAGGAGCTGGGATCTTCCTCCTGTCTTCTTCCAAAGATTGAGTTACTAATGGTTTCTTTCTTGGTTCAGGTTCAACAAAACTACTGAACCTAACTCACTTCCTCCCAAAGGACGAGTTTCTCCCCTCATCTGAATAGTGTCTCTTGTTACTTTAAATCATGCCTAATGTTTTTAAAAATATATCTTACACATAAGTCAGCTGTAGATCTTCAGCATCAAAGGAGCCAAACAGAACTGTGTGAAGCAGTGTAACCTTAAGCTATAATTTTAAAATGCCATCACGAAATGTCTCAAATAGTTTTAAAAATTTACTGTTGACCTAATAACCTCAGTCCAAAGCATTCAACTTCAAATAGTTGTTTTTGTTTTCCCTCCAAAAGCAGTATTGGTAAAACAAATGTATATATTGTAAAATACTTTGAAATTTGTATACCAATGAGTTATCTGTGCAACTAAAATAGCTGAAGATTTCATATAGGATGAGTAAATCAGGACAGCAGTAGAGCTGGCAGGCCTTAGATGGAAGTGATTTGATAAAATTGGAATTCTAATGCAGTATGTTCGCAGAGAAAGTTAAAAAAACCCAGCAAATGTAACCTTGTAATAATCAACATCTGGCACTGAAATGAACAGCAGTCACAGATGAAATACATATTTGAAAAATTTGTCATGGTGTCTTTCAAGTAATGAGCATCCACAAATTGTTTGTTGAAATATTTTCCTTTTAGTATTGTTATGCATGTCTAGGAAATAAAGTTTTTAAAGAAGAGCCAGAACTCAGCTGCACACTTAAAACTGCAACTACAGAGGTTACTGAATTAAATTTAATTCCAAAAAACCCCAAAGCTTGTACCATCTTTCCTTCTATGAACCTCCTTCACTAGTGCTTCCAGTATTGAGTGCTCTAGCAGACAAGCACCTCCTCATTTCAGCTGGACAAATAGGTTCTCACCTCAACTGTAAAGTTATGAAACAAGGGAAAGAGTTACTACACTGATTAAAACAAACAAAACCCCCCAAACCAACAATAAAAAAAAGATGAAGACTCCCTTTCTTCTGTTTACTTTATTAAAGGAGATGTCTAGGTGAGGGAACTTAGTCACAAACTAAAAACGGACATAATTTTCTCAGCCATGAAGGAAAGCTTTTTGTCAGGATTGGGGTAAAAACCTGGGGCAGTTAGCTGCTGGCAATGCCAGAATAGAGCATTGAGAGCAGAGTGAAGACAGAGCTTCAAACCAGAAGGTCTCTAAGGGCCATTTGAGGAGGACAATATGGAGAGGTAGAGCATGGCTCCTTCTCATGCCACCGTGGAGAGCAAAACCCTCCTCTCTGCCTAATATTACAGCTTATCCACAAAGCTAGTCCTTAAGATTGATACATTTCTAGACCAGGATTTTTATCACACTGCAGGAACATCTCACCATGAACTACATGCTCATCAAGCCCTGCAAGGAACCTAGCCTTGAAGCCCTGCTTCTCATGGGGAGTGCAAGATCTACTCACTGCAGTTTTATGCAGACTTCTGAGGTAGTTCTGTCACCCTAGGCCATAGGGTAACTTTAGATTACCCTCTGCCTAAAACTTTGTTTCTGCAACATACAGTTGAACACTATGCCACATGCACAGAAGAACGCAAAAGCTACAGGCACTACATAAAATCCTGAAAGAAGAAAAAAAACAAATTATTTGCAGGGTTAGATTGTTTGGAGTTGCTATTGCTTTGGGGGGAGGTTTAAATCTTTTTAACAACCTCTTATGCAAACAAAAAGAGGTAGGTAATAATGCGTACTAGAAAATAAAGATCTTTTTTCACAGAAAACCCTGGTAAAAACAATATACATGTGCACACACTCACACACGCTCCTTTTAAGTTTTCTGTAGAAAACTGTACTTTGAAAAAAAACCCTGTAAGTACTGAAATGGAAAAGTTAGTATTTCTGATTGTAATGTTCACCTTTTGTTTTCCATTACAGTTTCTAGAGCAAAGCATGCCATTTCTCCTAAATGCTACATTTTCTTTCAAGGTTTTAAAAGGAAACCGTTTCACAGCCATACCATCACAGCCATCAGTAACACAGTCCATGGAAAGAAACAGCAAAACAGTTAAGACCAATCTCATGAGGAGATGTTCTTGTTTAATGCTTTGCTGGGGGAAGCCCAGCTTGCCTCCAGAATATCCCAAAGACTGAGCAAGCATTAACATGACTATGGCTGCTGCACAGATCAGCTCAGCACAGGTCTCTTATTCTCCTCTGTGCCTGTGCTATTCCTTTCATGATTGCGTCTTTTATGTCTTCTTTTCCTTCTCCATTAGCCTTCTATAATATTTTTTACTTAAATGATTTAAACAAAAAAAGAAAAAGTACCATACACAAAGTGTTCAAGACATGAAAGCAACTTCCAAGATAAGCTATGAACATTTGTAATTAGGCATAGTGCAAATGTTCACAGTAGAAGTCAATTATACTCACTACATGGTTTTGCAGACAAATAATATTGGTTTATAAACATACAACTCACTTCAAGGTCTTGTTTTCTTTTACAATACTCTAGGTAAAGAAATATGTACAAAGGCGTAATTTGCTTGGAAAAGAAACCTGTTGCAATAACCAAGAGGAGAAATAAAAGCAAAAGGAAATATCAGCAAAAGGAAACGGGCCCCTATACAGAAGAAAACTGGAGAGGCAAGATGCTGAGGAGTGGACATGCAGCATAGTGCCTCTCATTGAGGCATTCAAATAACTCAAAAAAACCGCTCTGTACTCATGCAGATTTGCCTCCGTTACATGGTGCTTCCCACAACGCCAGGCTAACTGTAGTAGCTTGCCATTCACAACATCAGCTACGGATGCTCTTTGGATACTCTTTTCTCTAACGCTGATGGCTGCTTAGTATTTGTGTTTCCCTGGGCTTCCTCCTCTGGGCCATCCTAATGTGCCAGTGCCCCAGCGGTGCCGGCGCCCCAGGGCCACTGCTGCGCAGGGGCATCGCCAGGCCATGTACCCCTCCCCGCCGGTGCCCCTGCGCGCTGCCCCTTCCCGCTGCCGCCGCCAGGGCACCGGGGCTGGAACAGGCAGGGCGCGGGGACAAGCTCCGGCCGCAGGGCAGGCCCGGCCCGCGCG
>VZSE01003882.1:836224-880314 GCA_013398275.1 Promerops cafer
CCCCTGTGCAAGCAGCCGAGTTGGCACTGCAATCACTCGCTACATTTCTGGAGCTCATATGTCAAAAAGCATCACCTTCAGTTCGCTGAACCCTTCAAAAGAAGCACACACCAGGGCTCCAGCCTAACCTAGCTCTCACCCTCCACAGAAGGGACTAAAAAAAAGACAGGGAAGGGATATACAAAGGCATTTCTCATCCACTGCTAAATGGCCCGATATACCCGTAACCTCAGCTTCTCTGCTTTATAGCAAGAGAGTGATGAAAACCTGATGGGACAGCATGCAGGCTGCACTTTGAGCCACCGGGGTGCATTTTTGGAATTGGACAAATATTCTGAAGTGGATACCTGGGAAGGGCATGGGCAGCAAGGGGAAATACTGTCAGGAAAGGAAGAGTTTAAAAATACTAAGAAAATTTCTGACTACAATTTTAAGAAGTGAAGTGCTGGCATGGATCAGTTTTCCTGAAAAGCAGGAATCAAGCTTGGAGCTGGCTCCTGATCTGCTGTTTGAAGACCTCAAAAGCAGAGCAATTTAGACAGCAGCTTCTTCAAGGAGTCCAGCTAAAACTACAAGGACGTAAAATTCCAGTCAGACACAGGAAATTCTTGGGGCAATTCAAGAATTTTATGAGTCAGAAGATAAAAATCCCTCTGAATACCTAACTAGACTAATCTAATGAAGTAGTCACCAGGAAAGGAGTGTGATGAATCTGCATGTCAGGAAGGACAAATTTAAACAAACAGGAAATTGAATAACCTGAAGCTGTTTTCATTTTTACTCCCTGTGCCCTGCTTCTATTTTTTTTTTAAGGTGCAAACCGAGTTGATGGCTGCAGAAGCTGAGGGGACTTCTTCATTTTAGAGGAAGTCTCAATTTAAAAGAAATTAATTACCTGGCTTCTTTATGAAAAGGTGGTAAGTTGTTTATTTGTGATTCATTATTTGCACTATTGTAGACCCTTCAGGGCCAAGTGCAGTTGGCCACTGACCATTGCAAAGGAATGAAGGGAAAAGAATTGATGTAAAGTTCATAACAGAGCATTTAGCTTTTTCCCTGTCAAGCAGAAGTGAAGTTAAATGCTTCCTATCAGATATTTTACCTATGCTAGTAACTAGAGGGTTCATTGATAAGTGATAGCTACACCTAGTCCAGGTTCATATTGAGGTGCATGCTTAGATCTTGACATAGAAAAGTTGACAGAGAGGTTTCCAGAGAGATCCTCATGCCCACAAAGGCCTAAACTTTAGGTAAATGGAATTTTAAGACCATCTGTGTGAAGCAATATTGTACAGAATGTTACCTCCTCTGTGCTATGGAGCTATACATTGTCTAGACTCAAAAAAGAAGGGGTTTACAATTGAATAGTATTGCATCCCAAATGCCTTTTGCCAGGAGTGAGGAGCTTTTTCAGTTTATAACATTTTCATTTAAAATTCTCTCATTTAGGAAATTAAATAAATTTTAGCAAATTGCACTTTTCAACAATCATGTTAGAATTCCTAAAATTACAAAGATTGACACTGTTCTCATCATATTGCTTGTATACTAAGGTTGAGTTTGCATTAAAGCCCTTTTGTTATCTCAGGTTTGCCACAGCTTCAAAGCAGTAAACCTACTTTGGTTTACTCCAAGGAAGTAAACCTAAAATCCAGAAGGTGGATTTTTTGCTTTATTTAATGAGGTCTGTGATTTCAAACCTCTTCATTCCAGAAGAGACAAAAAGGAAAATTCTCTCTAAACAAGCTTTCCTCAAAAACAGCTCTTGGGTTGACTAAAATGTTTCATTATACAAAGAGATCATTATATGAAAACAAAAATACTATGTTTTAATTTTGATTTTCCCCTTTCCTTTTATATTTCATACTAAAAATTGCAGATAAAAAGTTGTGCTGACATAATTTTGAGATGGAAAATGAAACCTTCTTCCTCAAAAGACAAGCCACTGGTCTCTCAGCTTCTACAGTCTGCTGTGCTGCAGTAGACAATGTGTCAGGCATAGGTTGAACTGCCTGCAAACTGCTTTTATATAAATTTAGAACACTTCTTAGTTTTCTATCTGAACTGCCTGTCTCGATCCTCCTATTTGGGGTTGATTCTGGACTCCACTTAAAATACTAATTGTTTATATTAAACAGACAAGAGAATGTGTGATGTATTTTAACTGTCAAAAGTGTTGTGAACAGCAGCAGCTGGAAGAGGAATGTTTAATTCACTCCGTTACCCCCAAGCCTTTTAGAATCCTCTATCAGCAGCTATATCTTAGTCTTGCAGGCAAAGAAAACAGGGTATGAAGGGGTGGTAGCACTGCAAAGCTTATTCTACAGGGGAAAAAACCCAAGGGGCATTCAAAAGCCATAACACTGTCATTATTACGTCAAAATAGAGTATTACTAAATCTACAACAGTATTGATGCATCTGTGAAAGCTGCGCACGTTTTTGCATGGAACAGTGCACATATTATGGCTTGTTTCTTGTGCTGGTTTGCTCACACTTAGCTGATGCCAGAGACACGATGCAGGTAGTGATGGGAGATACCACTCAAACTATTCACTATGTGATACTCCTAAAAAAATACTCTTAAATCTTCTGGACATGGGGTCAGCAGCTTGTGTGGAGCTGGGAGTAAGAATAAATTTCTGCCCCTGTGCAATTTATTCTGACAGGGCACCTCAGACACATGCTTGGGACAGTTCCCCCACCATAACTATTGCAGCATAAGGTTATGCTGGGACTAGCAGATCCCAAAACAAGCGTTAAGATTTGTTACTTAAGAGAGGTTAATAAAGGCCTTGCTAAGTTTCAAGATCAAGTTATTTTCAACATTTATAAAAACTTCAAATTTTCGAAAGCAGAAAAGCATCCAACCACATTTATACTATTTTGTGTATTTCCTTGAGAAAACCTTCTAAGTAAAAGGACAAATTAGCTGCATGTGGAAAAATGATCCTTCTAGTGTCTGAAAACATTAGGTAAAGAGATGCAGGAGCTTGTGCAAACTGCTGTAGTGCAGGTTTTCTTGGTTTTTCAGGCCTGACTTTTGCCATGTGGTTTTTTTTTTTTTTTTTTTTTTTTTTAATGTCACATTTACAGAATGGATTTGGCACGCTCGGGAAAGGAGCACTGCCTTTGTTCATCCCATCAGTCTCTCGCTTGTCCAATTGCCACGGCTGTATTAGTAGGAAAAATAGACCTAACGAGGTGTAAAATAATGCTCTACATTCAAAACCAGCACTGTAGCTCATTTCACTTTAATATTTACTCCAAAAGTAAACTGCCGAAACCTTTCATAAATTGTGCCAAATGAGTTTGCAAGGTATTCTAAACTTACTGAAGTAAAGTTGGTTAACACCTCCTACACACAGTTGTTTATTTGGTTCCCTACTACCAAAACTTCTGCCAGGCGAACGCTGCTATGAAGCAAGAGAGGGGATACATGTAGGGCAAGCTTGACTGGAAGAATTCTTAACAAAACAGTAGTTAGGCAGCAGAAACATCATCCACACCAAGACAGTAAGCAAAAATAGCTAAGCTGAAAAAGTGGCTGGAGGTAAGAGATTTTAATTGGATGTAATGCTTTTCACACCCTGTGTGTACCACTTCTCATTGTCAACTTTATTTCTTCTATTCATTCGATTTTTCTTCCACTACTTCTTTCTTTCCTTTTTCACTCAAAAAGGCAGAAAACTGGGTGTTTGAGCTTCCTCTCAGGCAGTGTGTGATTGGGAATGAGAAGTCAAGGAACAGTCGTCTTGATTTGCCCTTGGAAGGACCTGTTCAGAGACTTTGATCAGGTTTGAGAGATGAGTTTGTGGTTCCTTCTTAAAGGAAAGTTGTACAAACACTCTCACCAGAGAAGGCAAAATACAAAATCTTGACAAGGGCTCAGCAGGAAATCTTCCATTTAAAAACATTGATTTTTAAACAAAAGGAACATGAAACACTTACTTGCTGGAAGCAAACTTTTTCATAGGGATGTCTTTCACCAAAGATGCACTCAATGAGGAACAGTCAGTAACCTGCTACTCAGGAGGTCCCACGGAGATGCATGGGAGGCATCTGTTCTAAACAACTTCAAATATTCTGTATCCAAAGTGGAGAAGCTTTACAGGACACACTTACGTGTCATAGGATTGCTGAAACAATCTATCAGTGTCTTTCTCTTGTCTTTTCCCTGCCCTCAGTTGTCTTAGTTCTGCTGCTTCCTCACTGTTCACCAGCTCAGGTGCTTATCCAGTTGTGGGGAGAAAGTTTAACTCACTAAACCAGAAGAAAATTATCCAACTTTTTTTCTGGGCTAACAAGTTCTATCAGTTAACTAAGAGGTTAAACAAGCATTGGAGGCAACACAAGGTGGAAGGTGAGAAAACAGGGCAAGGAGTGCAAGAATGACTTACTGTGATATCCCTGACTGATAAAAACTCTACTGTTAGAGTAAACAAAACCTCTGAACTCGGCTTTGACACTACATCTGTGCACTAGTATCACAGAAACATGATTATAAGCTGACCACAGAAGCAAGAGATTTGACTAGGAGGCTGCTTGAGGTCCCTGCCTTTATAATTCAAATAAGCCTGTAATCCTTCAGTTGCAAAAGATCTCCTCTGTCTCAGCATTACAAAAGGCAAAGTATGTGAACTTAGAACTTAAATTACCTGGGCTGTATCTTTTCACAGTGAGCAGGTAGCAGAGGATGCATTTTTCTGGAAAGGGACTGAAATACACTGTACTTTTCATTCCCTGAGCATGGTGTGAGCTCTTAAAAAAACAGATAAGAAAAACTCAAAAGCTACAGTATGTTGGTTCCCAACCCTATCTTAGGTATAACAAAGTCTTACCTTTGACACCAAGCTACTCCAGTACTGATCAAACCCTATTCAACGAACTCAGACTTCTTTTTTAAATACTTCATAACTCCCCACAAGTACAATCTCTGTTTACATAAGTTCTGACTGGTCAAAGGGGATTTAGCAGCATTTTAACAATGGAAGTTGCAGGGAAGGGAAGGACTGGAATGCCAGAGGTTGCTGAGTCTTTCCTCTGTACCTTTCACATCTTCATGAGATTGCAACCAAAAAACCACGCATTTTGGCTGCAGGGCACTCTTACCCTTAGAAAAAAAGTCTGATTTCAGTTGCCTAGAAGGGACTGTTCTAAGCCCAAACCTCCACTGAAATGTAAATGATGTCTAGTACCTTGATTGATTTGCAGTCACACCAAAAATTTTTTATGCGCTCTGTAACTTCTTCCCAGCTCCCCAGGAAACTGAGGCATACCCATGGTTTTAAATGCTCATTCTGTTATTGTATCACTTCAGGTGTTCTCAATAGGATTCTTTCCTATAAAGAAACTAAAGAAGTAAAATATTGTCCAAACTGCTGCAAGAAGAGAACGGAGCCAACAGCACTGTCAGTGGCTGACAAATGGCTTGGTTCCCATGCCACAAGCAACAGCCCATAGAGCAGCTCACTGAAAACCCAAACAAGCCTTGCAGCTTCTCACTTTAGAGCAAGAACTAGAGGACCTGAGGACCTCTGACCCACATTCCAAAATGGATCTGATAAATGTACTTCCCTCCCCTGCATGCAGCTTAATGACCTGTACAGGCTGTATCTGACATCAGCTTCAGAGCCTCACCTTCACCCTGATCAAAACTTTTTGGCATGATACAAGATGGTGCTTCATTTGCACAAAGCACCATCCCATTGGTGTATTTTTGAGGGAGGAGGTGGAGTGAGGAGGAGGAAGAAGCCTCAGTACCAAAACTTCCAATGTTCAACCTTTATTTTTTCAGTGTTCAGCACTACTATCACTAGGTGTAATATTTGTTTCACACTACTCAACACATTTTTTAATCTACACCCTATGAAATGTTAAGTCTAAAATACTTGCAAAACTATGAATTGTTTTCAAGAAAGGCCTGAAACAAAGTGATCACCCTTTGGAGAGCTGTTTGTACAATGACTGATCATCTCTATTGTTGGCATTCCCAGGGGTCACAGAGGGGTTAAGTTGCATCGTAGCAGGGCAGAACAGAAAAGAAAGGCTGTCACAGATGGATGATTGTGCAATCTAGGAAACCAACCTGTGGGTGCCAGTTATTAAGCATCCAGTTAAATGGGGCCTGCGTTTTAAGTTGATAGCAGGTTTGGGAATTTGGTTTTAGTTTCTTTCTACATAATAATAGTGCCATAAACCAGAGTCTCCAGGTGTCTCAAAAACTTTCTGATAAATTTTTAAATTTTGTAAAAATTGTTGATTGGAAAAGTTAGAGAATTTGGAAAAAAATCAAGCAGCTCAACTGTTTTCCACTCTTCATTGTGCAAGTATATAGTGCAAGTCTTTGTTTGAAATATTTTTTTTCCAATATCTATGTATGTTAAAAAATGAGTGGTACATACCCTGCCCCAGTTCAATACATAGAAAAAACCCAAAATTTTTTCCTTCAGCTTGCCAACTTGAAACAAACTTGCCTGGATACACAAGTCCTCAGCCTTGTTTGCATGTACAAGTTCAGTCCCCAAGTAAAAAATCTCACCATTCTAGCTCTGGCTACCCCACCCTATGGGACTAACCTTAGCATCCTCTGAACATTTTACCTCTTTCTACAGTAAGAACATGCAGCAAAGACTTTGCATCCATCTGAATTTATGTCCTGGGTGAGCAGGACAAGCAGTAATTTTATATGTAGCTTTGTACTAGCATATCTTTCTACTCTCCCTGTGTTTAACAATCTACTTTCCTGTGCTCATTCCATGCAACTATTTTTCTTATTTTTTTCTTCACTGATCTTTATCCGATCATTTAAGTATTTGCGTAAGCTTCAGTAAATACCAGTTTGTTTCCTGAGAGGGTGACATTCTCCACTCTTATTTTGAATGTTTTTTAAATACCTGCTATCACTACTGTAACTCTAATTCCCCATCATTCATTAGTTCTAAAACAGACCTGCACAAATAAACCATATAATTGAATTGAGATATGGGTGGTTTTTTGTAAATATAGCCTGATTTAAAGGTAGAATGTCTGCATAACTTAGATAATCTTACTCTCTACATTGCAGTGAAGACGACACTGCATGCCCTTCATCTATTCATCTTCATGAATCCCATGAACACTCCGCCTTGTTCTTTCAGCTTCCTTAACAGAGCACCTTTGTTATTAAATTTGAAGTAACACAGCCCCATCCAAATGTTAAAGCAGAACTGCAAGGTGTAACACATTTGATTACTTGGGCATTTTAGTATTACTGTCCATCTCCATCTGTGTGAGGTTTAACCCTGGGACTGGACAAGACAGTTTATGAAAACTAAAAAAACATGCAGGAACTACTGGCAGAGGAGAGAAAGAAATATACTGTTAGTGCTTGTACAAATTACAAGAAACTCATTAAAGCTCAATCATTTTGTGGATAAGTAGAAACATTCTCAGAGGTAAAGTGCCAGGAGAAATCTCATGAGTTTGAGCTTCTGAAGTTTCCCAATAACCCTTTTTGCTGTGGGAAGGAGGGTAGAGGGTGCAGGGATGGACAGAGTCTCTGTGCGGTCCATCCCTGTCTTGATCATCTTGAGGCCATGGGCATTTGGGTGAAGGTCTTTGTCCTCACTCTCACCCAAACACAGTCAAGCTGCCGTGCCACTCTGGGTGCCATACCAACAGGCACCCAAGGAAGTGACGACATAGGTCCCAAACTTGGACTTGTGTGTAGTCTCCACAGGAGGGGGAGAGGTGGTCAGATACCCTCTCCCTCCTCCCAGAAACAGGAGCCCAGGAAGGGGCATGTCCCACTGGGCAGTCTAACTGGTGTGGTACACGTCCTGGCCCGGAGTACATTCTTTGGGAAGAGACCTTCCTGCTATGAGAAAGCAAGGGGAACAGGAAAACTTACATTAATGTCTCATTAAATAAACTACTTTTACAGAGACTAGAGCAAGGGAGGTAAGATTACAGTTCTGCTATGTATATTTCTTTGCTTTTTTAGGAGTGAGGTTTACTTTTTGTATGGTCTATACCGTGATGCCTAGAACCAAAGGAGTGAAAGCAGCTGCTGGCATAGATTTCAGCATTGTGCTGAGCTTCAACAGCAAAATGCTGCTTTGTTTAATCATACTGCCACAACAATACAGATACAGGTATGCCTGAGATATGTTGTCATTGTGGGGCCAGGGAAGAGTCACACAAGCAGATAGTAAAGAAAATAGAATGATTTAAAAAGAGAGCTCCTATAATTCTCTTGTCCACCAGTTAACAGGGTAGGTGATGAGCATCGTAAATTCAGTTTGCCAGTCTTAATACTATCATGACTTAAAGTACAGTCTTTCATTCAGGTTTTTCTTGCTATACTTGACAGCAGGGAGTGCTTTCATTCCAGTGAAACACTGTATCTTCCTTTCTTGCATTTTACAGTTTCTTCAAGAACCCTAATGCTCTCAACACAGTACATAATGCAGCAGATTTTTTTTATTCACTAGCACATTTTTTTGTCACTCTTCAACCTAAATATGTCTTAATTGGTTTCCAGATATTCTGTCGGTGCTGAGCATTGACATTTCAAATCCCATTCCTCTTTGATTCAGTATTTCTGGAACTCCATTTAAATCCCTCCTAGTGTGTGTGACAAGGAAAAAAATCACTTACTGAAGGGGAGATAATAGTATGGAAGTGAGTATATGAGTACTTTCAAAATCCATACATCTTAAGGTAAACACTTTTAAAATGAGAATATAAACATGGGAATTCTGTTCTCATGACCACCTCCTTGAAAAGTAAGAGGCAAAACCAGAATGCTTTTGGTTTTAAATGTTAATTGTTTGAAAACACACACTTCAGTTTTCATATATGCATTTATTGTGTCCACCTTCCTTAGCTTGGTTAGAGCAGTTAACAGAAGAAAGGATTTTGACTTTCTAAAAGTTTCTCAATAGTGACTTAAAATCAGCAAAATTTCTTCCTACTAAGCTTTTCAAAAATTTCACATGCTTTCTGAAACATGCCAAAGACCAGTGTAATATTTGGGCCCTGACTGAAGCTAGATTGAATATAATAAATTTGTTATTTGCTTGTATTATCCTTAGGCCATATCTCTTTGAGTTACATATTTTGCTTCCAGCCTGTGAACAGATGAACAGTGGTGAATTATCAATTTGCAAAACATATTTTACCAGCTTTTTTACATCTGACATTTTGTACTCATAATTCAAGAAAAAGTGATAAAAATGCAGCAGTTCTCTGGGGTAACCATTACTGGAGACACATAAGCAGATTTGGGTTTGTTTGGGAAAGGTAGGATTAAAAACGGGAAATGAAAATGCATACAAAGAGAAACAGAAGTAAAATAATCACAGCTAAACTTATCTTTCTCATGAATACACTCCACAAAAGCTCTGTGTACAGGAGGTTTACTGACACCCAGCAGAAGAACTTGGGAACAGTTGTGTAGTTCTTCTCTTTAATTTAGGATTTTTTTTCCTACTAAGCCTCCACAGCAGCAGCCATAGAAAATGACTTGGGGATCCCATCCACTCATCCCTGACTCTTGGTAGATCCATCCAAGTAATAATCTATTCTGACTTTAACCATCAAAGTTACGTGCCTAACTATAAAATTGATGGGTGTTCAAAAGGGTGGTTCAGTGTACCCTGAAACAGACTTCTCCAGCAGAAGGGATGAACTCCTCTGAGGATGTTAATCTCTTCCAACTGAGTCAAGATGAAGCTCAGAGGGCTATGTTAAGGTAGATAGTCACAGTTAGTTAAGATGATCCCACTCTCCCGACATGGTAGTAGCTTGTGTAAAATACCCCTCCAAATGAAACGCTATCATTTCTCCACAGACACCCAGGGATTGTGTGAAAGCCAGACACAGACATAACCTGAAAGGGATATTATATGCATAATGAAAGCACCTCCATTGCTACAGCTAGTAAAGAAAAGATTAGTTCTAAATTAGGTGCTTCAGTTTTCACAACAATCAAACACTGTGAATATTGATTCTGTGATCTCAGTAGACACAGTGTTTGGATTGGAGTATACAGTCTAAGATTGTTCAGACACATGGACCATGGCTGATGAAAAGGTTGGGACCATTTTGTAAAGAACAATAAGCAGGCAAGACAACTATATACAAAACAATAAATGGTAATTCACCCCTGAGTGGAAAGCAAGGTTGCTAAGACTCCTGATCCAATCACACAGGGCTACAATTCTTTCCTTTCAGAAATGCTTTCAGGCCTTGTAACCAAATGCGCCGTTGTCTGGCATTAGACCTGATTGTGATGCCCTTACTCATAGAAAACTCAGTGCAAATTGTGTCTAACTTAAACTGGCAGCATTAGACCTCATTGGTGTTTTGACTTAGGACTTAATTTTAAACAGATGGCTGTTCACATGTACAGTGGCAGTTGCATTGGTATGACACAAACTTGTCTACTATTACATCTTAAAGGCTGTGGTTGCCACTAAATTAAGTCAACAAAAGACAAGTTAATCTTCTTTCCTTCATACTCAGATCAACACTAAAGATTGTGATGGTGATCACTAAAGATTGTGATGGTGATCACTGAACATTCCAGTTTGATTAAAAGCAGCTTGCATTTTTCCCTTTACTTTTAGTACTACAAAACTTGAAATCAGTTTTGATAAGAGACTAAAATGTGAAATAGCAAAAGCTGACAGATCTTTCATATGGTTTCTTAATGGTCATAAATTTTCAGCACTACATCAATGAAAGAAAAACATTAAATATTTTAATCTTTATTGAATCTTCTGTCATTAATAATTATCACTTAGCTAGTTTGTACAGTCTCATTGTTTTTCAAATAAGAGATTTATTCCTGTTTCAAGTAATACTGTATGATATCATTCTCATCATCTTGTACAAACAAGATGTTAAGTTTTCTTTTCCTATAACAAATCCAGAGAGAAGAAATAAAAATACCTTGCATCTCATTCAAATTCATAACCCCATAAACCATGCTAATCAAAACAGAAGATGTGCTATTTTGGACAACATGCATGCAGCCACAAAAGATACTGTGCTTAATGAAACATTGCCTAAATCTGAAACAGGAAAATGCACTTTATGGTAGTGAGAAAATAATGAGAACAAGCGTGAACACATTGACCATAATGATCCTGTCCTGTTAAATTCATCAAGGCACACAGGCAAAAAACACCCCCACAGTCCTCTGCCTGGTGTGTGGCTGCAGCCTATCCCGTAGATAAGCTGTTGAAGTCCAAAGAGCCATCTGATGCATAGTGTATGGGGGCTCCAGCGGGGCACCACTGAATGCCATGGTCTCGCCCCCACCTCTTTTCCAGAGGCTGATGAGGCTGGCAGTGTGGTGCTTGTCCCAATGGCTTCACACAGCTCTAGATTTTCTCTGAGCTCAGTTCTGGTCACAGCAGTGCCAAACACCTCCAGATCGTCACAACTGAAATGATGCCAGGCTTTACAAGTGGTACAAGAACAGGCGATAATGAGTTACCACGCATCAGCACATAGTTCCCTGGGATGTACCAGTGAGATGTCCCATCTAATACTCCAAGTCACATCAGGGCATGGCCCTGAAGCATTCACCAGATGGTTCAGTTTGCGTCTGACTAAATGCTCATCTTGCTGCTGAAATAAACAAATATAACAGGCCATGCCTCCCAGCCATTGCATCCCCAGCAATCTGCATGAAGAGTTGTTAATGCCAAGAACAAAATAGCACTGACAAGTAACAACAAGTTAATCTGAGCTGCTGTTGTTTTTGCAGTAACTGTCTCCCACCATCTCTCTGTGCCAGCTCATGCACCTTTTCAAGCATCCAAGCTGGTGGTGGCCAGAGAGAAGGAAATAATTCCTCTTAGTTAAAAGAGAACCTGAAGAGGTCACATACTTCATCAAAAAAGCTCTGGAGCATCCCTCTTCTACAGTATCTCAGTATATTTTGCCACTTTTCCCTGTTAGAGATTCTGCAAGAGATCTTTTAATACTTTTAAATCAAATGCTCTGATTGTAGGATGACTGTTGAACTTGCCAACATGATTTTGTTAAGAATACCAAATATCACGTTTCCTCCCTGTTTCTGAAACTACTTAGCCTTCCTAAGAAGAAATTAAGAACTGCTCTAACACAACCTGGGTGGAGAAACTGACATCAATAAAATTTAGGAACTTATTTCCTAATCTGTACTTAAATCTTTGATGAGTTAGATCAATGGATGTTTTTACTAAGTACCTTGCTGTTTTGTCCACCTAAGGTTTCAGGCAACTTACATTTCTTTTGTGCTTCCATGGTAGTAAAGGTCGGTAAAAGTTACTCACTTTCAAAATGCCTTTTGGTATTCATTTCTCTCTTACTTGGGCAGAGGGTTCCTTATAATCTTAATAGTTGTACTGATGACTTTCATACAATGGGACTGATGACAGGCTAGGGGAAATCAGGGCTGATACAGAGAGTTTGGAAAGCACGTTGCAGAACATCTGGAAATGTAGCCAAGAGGAATTCATGAGAGGAAAACATCTGATCACCTCCAACCTTATAATTTTGTTCATCTGTTCTCTAGCACCTGTGCTGAATCATGTAGCCTTGCAAGTTAGTACATTGTAGTGGCCACATTAAAGGAAAGACACCAGTAAACACAAGAGGTGAGAAAGGAAAGGATGATCCCTTGATGGGGATATGGGGGTGGCAGCGTTGTGCAGTGCTGAAGACATGGGGATACACTCATTCTGGTGGAAAATGCAATGTGCAGAGAGAACAAATCAGTCACTTTCAGAGTCACTGGCTAACACTGTGAGTCCAGACAAGGCAGGCAAAAGAAATTCCAGGAACTGTTGGGGGCTCTTTGACTTGCTTTGTATTTGACTGCTGGGGCAGCAGGAATCCAACAAAAGCTCATGTGTAGCTGTCCCTCAGGATAGCCTCTAGGTGCATGGGCAGCTGTTACATCTTAATTCCTGATACTAATTGGAATGTTTCCAAAGTATTGATGCAAACAGTGACATAAAATCACATGCATTATCTTTACATTTTATTTGATGTGTAGAAGCAGGGAGACGGAAGAACGGGTTTTGGAGATACGTCTCTTTTTTTGAGAGAAGTGTGAGGATCATGGACACAGCTGAAGGCACTGTGTGTCCTTGGGCACTCTTTTTCTTCAGTACACAGATATGTTTCTACAGCATGGTGCTTCCCTGACTGTCCCTTTTGCACCCTGTGCTCTCTGACTTTCTACATTCCATGGTCTGAGTGACAGATATACAAAAAAGACTCCACTGGAGTCCTTGCATATTGTCCATTAATTTGTCCTTTCTTTTTAACACAGAACTGTATTCCAGAAATGGAATTTTCTTCCCCGTGATTTCACTGCAAACACTCTAACTTGAATATCACGTCTCACCTCCATAGTGACATGCAGGATGCAGCAAATATTGCAGGAGATGCCCCAAGAAAACTCCAGCCCTCCCAGTGGGCAGTAGGAAATTCACCATTACCATTCTCTGGTGACTAAGGGGCATGCTGCAGCAGTTGTTTGCATTTTCCTAGCTTAGTTTTGTTATTACTAAGGTGGGATTTAAAGTGTTCAGCAACAGCTTTTATTAGACCGACAGTTTCTTCCCCTTATGGAACAGCACCCTGAAGACCTATTTTACTCTAAATTTTAAAAAAGCAAAAATCTATTTATCATTCATCAAACTGATTCCATTAATTATTCCAATATAATTCTTATATTGTTAAATTCTGAAATCTAACCAAGCACATAGCACAATAAGCATTTTAGACGCAAACAAAATATTGATCATAAGAACAAAATTGTTTCACCTGTGGTTTTTTTGTGGTTTACTTTGTTCTCTAACAAATGGTGAGGAAAAAAAATATTTTTCCTACAGCCATTTTTGCTTTCAAGTACTGTGTTAGGAAAAACTCTATTTTAAGTACCAGTAGAATTAATCATATTATGACAGGAAAGCAAAATTGTTTCATTTATAAGATCTTCTAACAGCGTGAAGCTAACCCCATGGTCTCTGAGACAGAAATTCTGCCAGCTGTATACTTATAAAGAGTCAGCAGAGAAAAAGAAGTTTCTCAGATGGAACTGTTAGTCATGATATGAAGAATGTGTGTCCCCTACAGATGTTATAGTTATTTGTATGATAAATCCTGATCATCACTGTAAGAATTTTGCAGCCTTCTTTTAAGTTAATGCTCAAGTTCCACTTAATCTTCTTTTGACAATGTTTGTCTAATATTTCAGTGTTGAACAACCTTTCCAGGGTTACATCTGCAGTGAGCCTACTGGGTACTTTAAAAACTGTATTTCTGACTTTGTACTTGCTTCAGAAAGACTTCTTTTAATTCTTCAATGCTTCACAAATATTTCTAGGAAAGACAAGTATATTAAGCATTGATAAATGTTTATTAAAGGCATATCTAGACTTGCAAGTTAACTGGAGTTAACACTGTGGTTAATTTAGAGCAAGCAATAGTTGTGGAACAACTCCCTGGGAAAAAAATGTATTCTATAATAAAATTACCTCATTCTCGTGTTCAACACTTGAACTGTTTTGAGTAACATAAGATAAATGAGAACAAAGCATGTTTGTTCCAGTTTGTGGGATCATTAATTTACTTAGGAATGACAGTCTAGGGAATTCAAAATGAAATGAGGGATGTGAAAATACCTTAAGGTGTCTCTAAGAAACTTGAGGTTGCATAAATACAGAGTCAGATGCCAGCAGCCCTTTTTAAACCAACACTACATTGACACTTTTTAGAAGCCTGTGTAATGCAGAACATGGTGCTCCATAGGGCACTGCACCCCCCCACACAAAAGAAGGTATTTTTTTACAAGGATGCCATCGCCAACGCACCTTGAGTGAACAGGGTGCGTTCACTCAGCAGGAGGTCTGGGATTATTGTCTGGTTTGGAAAAGTTATAGCAAATTCTTTGGTAGGGAAACAAAACCAGATGTTGCCAGTATATTCACTTCTCCTCTGCTCTTACATATTGCGAGCAAAAGAGGAACTTATAGTCCTTGTGCCATCTGACTGTCATGAACAGCTTCTTGGTGGAAGAAATGAGTGCTCTCCCTATGAAGAGAAGGCAGCTGTACCTCTCACAATGATAAGGGGGTTTTCAGCCTTGGTGTTGCTTGGTTTTAACATCTACCCTTGGTTGTTAGCCAAAACCTGTGCCGAAAGACACAGCGCTGATGAGACCAAGCCATTAAACCTCAGTAATTCTCAGTTCCAAGTACAGCCTTTGGGGCAAAGATTAAAATGGGACCAGGAGCCCAGAGCAGAAAAGCCTGGTGACATGTACTGAGCAGGCCCACACCACAGCTGCTATAGTGCCACTACTCTAGGAAATCACTACTCTAGGAAAAGCCATGCCCCTGCCTTCACTGCCAAGGGAGCAGCAGGCAGAACAGTATACCTAACAGGAGAACTGCTTCAAAACAGAGTCAGAAAACTACTTGTAGCTTAAGCCACCAAGCAAATTGATGCTCTGCAGAGAGCATTTTGCCTTCAACAGAAAAGCAGACGTGACATTCTGCTCCACACCCTAGTTTTGGTGACTGCACTAAAATAAAGGGGGTAATGGCAGAAACTGTGTGAAACTACCCCCCATGCAATCCCTCTGTGTGTTGTCAAGATCCAAAAATCAGTCTTAGCATAGAGTTTATTCAAGAAATATTTAAAGGAAGTAACCTCAAACTCACAGGCTAAAATCATAATAGGAGGAAGATGATGCAAGATGTAGGCATTGGCTATTTAAATGCTTCCTGCTGTAGATTTCACTCCCATATAGATCCAAAGATAAAATCTAATGTAGAAAGAAAAAGCAACGTAATGCCTCACATTTCAAGCCCAAATCATGCTGTAACTGGGATAAAAGGAAACGTGCTATTCCATAAACACTCTGATTAATATACATAGTAAAATTCATATCATTATAAGTAATTATAACTACTGCATTAAGCAAACTATAGAGAAGATAACATTGGCCTAAAACCAAAATTGCCATAATAATATCAGATTTCCTGTTTAAAACAGAATTTTTCATCTTAACAAAAAACATATTTTGAATTACCTTTTCAGGCAATGAACATTTCACCTAGCTTCAGGACAATAGCCTATTCTTAATTTATAATTGTTTAACTTTAAGGAACGCCTAGGAATAGTTAACTGAATATGTAACAGTCTGGTATTAGGATAGCTGTTTTTTCCTCCAGCTGCTCCCGTTTGCTGTCCTGTGTTTTTTGTCTTGTTAGATACACATTAACCTCTTAGATTGATCTTCACTTCCCTCCCAATCCCTACAACACATTACAGTTCTTTAAAAAGACATCTTGGGAGAGACTGTCTTTTGGTAATCCTCCTCAACTGAGCTCTACAGACTGGTCTGGCATGCATTGTGTACCTGCATCTGTCATGAAAATTTGATGACAGATCATCTGTTTCCTGACAGATAGGCTGCACTGACTTCAAATTCCCATGAAATGTTTTTGTCCACCAGGAAGAAAAACATTCTCCTGTATTGCAGTGATCACTTTCAAACTTCAATTCTCCATTTGCTGTAGTCTGTATTATCATTTATTTGTATTATAATTTTTCTGGATCAATTAAAGCCTGTTGCAAGATACATCTTCTAGATCATCTTTTGGGAAAATGTAAAGAGACCGGAACTAATGAAAGGAATGAAAGCAAATGTTTCACAGTAACAATGCTGTTTTCAGAGGGTGAAAAATGAAGATCCTTTTTAAGGCTGACCTACCCCAGTTTGTTTAAAACTAAACTGAACTTGAACTGATAAACTACTCTTTTGAGATTAACCTGAATAGTGTACATTCAGTAAAACACTGTAAATGTAAACATACCTGAATTGGAGTCAAACTTTGTTTCTGAGCTGAAAAAGAAAATAAAAAGATCGTAAGTTACAAGAACTGCTTTATGCTATAAAAGCCATTTGTCAGACTGATCCCTCCAGCAAATACCATCTTTAACCAGACTGTCTAAATCAGTACATTAAAATTTAATGCATTCAAAGGCATTTGAACCCAAATAATAACTATTATCTTTAATATTTTACTGTTTTCTATGAAGTACAATGTGTTACAAATATATTTTAAAAGACAAATCACAAAATGAAGAAAATAAAATATTAATTTAAACCAGGATTAAATTATATACTGTGAGCCATAGCATACAGTTGTTTGTATGAATTAAATAGTTTTCATTCATTTTCATTTTTGAAAAGTCATTAGGAGGATTTAATTCATTCATGAATGTTTCCAGTCTATTTTTGAAGCAGATACCATTTCATTAATGTCATATGCATTGTATCCACTGATCTGTACTTAATTGTGCAACATCCTAGGAGGTTTTTGTTTGTGTGTGTCTTCAATTTACTCATTCTACACATCGGAGTAAGTGGTTTGATTTTCTTAAAAGTGGAAAGTGGGGGGTGGGAGAGAGGAAGGGAGCCAGACCTAAATTTTAACTTGTTTTAAAGTCTTTGCAAAAAGACAATGATGTGTGCATTATGCACCATTAGCTTTGGTCGTGCACTGCAGATTTTTCTCTCCCTAACAAGTAGTGTTTTCTTCTAAGGGCTTAGCACTTAGCAAATGAACCCTATAACCTGTATATTTAATAAAAGGAAGAAAAAATTAGCCCTTGTGGGAACATCATGTTTCAGATATCGGTTAATAATACTTGTAAATGTAGAAGCCTTTGAAGGTCTCAATTCAACTGTGGGAAAACTTAAGTTGGGTAATTACTCAAGATGCTGCTGATGTGCTGTCAAGCAGAATTAACCCTATGACTAGGGCTATCTACACAATCTGCTACAAGACAGCATTGTCTATATTGAGCTCTCAAACCAATTAACAGGCATGTTCCAATCAGATTTATATCGTCCACTAACAATCAGTTGTACACATGGTCATGGCTGTCACAGCAGGACACAAGGTCTGACCAGCAGGAGACCTGTTAAAGCATGTTACGTTGGCAGCAAAATGCATTTCCCCAGAAATTCTAAGGAGGAAGTACAATGTTGGATCCTTTTACATTGCATCAAGGAAGGGATGTATTTTGGGAAGTTACAGTCCTTCTTTTTTCAGAGACAAAGGACTGAAGCTCAAAAACTAATTGCAGATTTATTTTCAGTTTTTATTTTATAAGCTTGTACATGCCATTACATGTAGATGTCTTTTACATGCACGCTGCATTTTTATATAACCCGCATTGTAATCGTATACCAAATATCTATGCTACAGCAAATAAATATAAAATCAATCATAATTTTAAAAATTAACAGGTTCACACTGTTAAAGTCATCAGTAAGGAAACAACTCTCTTCTCCCATCCTGCTCATTCTGTGCCTTCCTCCAGTGCTCACAATATTTTGTATTAAATATAACTCTTAGGAGATGAAAAGGTGAAACGGAAAAGACATATCTTCATAATTAATTAATATTTTTAAAGTACCACCAAAAGCACTGAACAAAGAAAGCTTGTTGCTGACATGCCTTCACAAATATCAGCACCTGTAACTGCCCAGGGCACCAGCCCATGCTCAGTTTGGCAGTATAATTCAATTGGTATTTACACCAGCAGGATGAAGTCTCCACCCTGTGAAATGTGGTAACCTGGGGGAAATTCCACTGAGTTACAATTAAAGCCACTTAGTCAGTGTTTTATTTACAATTTTCTCTTCAAGCTGCTGTATACCTGCCTACACTATTCTCTCTTGCTTATCACTGTCTCAGCAACACCTCACTACCTACATAGTCAGACACAATGTATGAATCTTACCCTCAGCATCTGTTTATCTGCACAATCAACATCTCGTTGCCTAAATTCTAGATACTCCCTATTAGTTGGTCAAACAGAGCTCTCGCTTCTCAGCCTGAATGGCTTGTTATGGACATATGCACTGCAACTTGTGGCTTCAACAAACTGGCCCAAGGGCCAAGGTGGCAGAGCGCGCAGGGGGACGAGGGTCACAAGGGTCACTGGGCACTGTAATGAGTACCAAAGCTCCAAACAATCCTAAATTACTGGACAACACATCAGAAAACTGATATGGGGGTGATACATGAATCGAACTTTGTCTGGCAACAGCAGAATAGCTATGAAAGAAAACACAACATGGGAGATAGTACTAGGAGCCATCAAGAGGGTCATCTATGTTATGGTCGTCATTTCCCCTTGGGAAAACAATGTAAAATTTAGGAGACAGTATTACAGACACTGTTAGAGATCTTAGTAAGGGACAGAAAAATTAGAGAAAGATAATGAAGCATCTTTGGCATTGTAAATAAGCAACAAATGGCAGATGTGAGAGAAGCACTCTACAAGAATACAAAGTCACCTTGGCTAGTTGAAGGAATGACAAAGCTTACAGCAATTTTAATGGAAGCAGCATTTTTCCTTTCTTCCAGGATATATATCTGCTTCTCAACAGCACGTTAGACAAAAGTGTCAGAAACTAATTGCACATAGGTGTTTAAAATGCTCAACTAAAATATGGTCATTAAATAGGATAAAATTTAATACTGAAAGTACATTCCAAAGGGATGTTCTGCTACACACAAAAATATTCACTCTGACTCCTTTATACTTTTAAAACTACATTAACTAGAAGGAAAAAAGTCCTTAGTACATTGTCTGTATCATAGTACATAGTCTGATATCCAACCTAAGCATCCTACCAGACAAGATGCACATTACAGAGCCAGGTCCTGACTGTACAAATTGTCTTTTATCATTTATCACAACCAGAGAGGAACACCCCAACACCACACTGCACCCTCCCACCCCCACCCCCAAATAAACAGATAAGAGCTTTCTGCATATTTTCTCTGCTTCTGTCTCCTATATAGGAGTATTCTGAAAGCCAGGTAATCATTCATAAATATCGTTGGAAAGGAATCTATACGCATAAAGAGAAACAAGAGGGTATTTATACAGTGCTTTTCATTTCCAGCTTCAATATGGCTCAAATACACACAACACATGGCAATACAATTGTCAAGTAGGCTCAGCTACCAACACACCATATGCAAGGAAATAGTGAGCTAGTGGAAAGATTTAGCTAAGCAGAAGATGCTACAATACTTGTGAGATCCCAGGAATAATTAAGTCAAACACAAACAATAGAATATGTGATGGTGATTTTATCTGTACTGCAAAGAGGTGCAGGGTTTCAACCTGTTTCTTCTAAAAGACATCATATACCAGATCTTCAGACTGCCAAGAACTAAGAAAGAGAGAGAAATGGAGTAATGATAACCATCATGTGTTCCTATAGTCTGAATTTTAAACTATTGCCTTCCTAAGTATGACTAAACTGCAGTTGTTCAGTGCCACATATTACAGTGTCAACAGACACACTACAGCTGAAGTTAACACAGATCTGCTACTTGCCAGGGAAGCAGGCCCTTGTCAAAGAGAGAGGAAGGAGGACTTACTGCAGGACCTCTGCTGTTGTGTTACAACTGCCTGTCCTTTTACCTTTCAGGATGAAGTATTTAACAGGTTTGTATAGGTTTTATTGAGGGAACATAGGGAACAGCCTTTGGAAGCCCCGCAGCTCTCTCAGAAAGTACTCTGCAGTTCTGATCCTTGCATTTTAACATGGAAGAAGTCATTTATTCCTCTTGGCTTTATTAGGCCTTTGTATTAGCAGTTTATACCAGGCTGTTCCTTTGCAAGGCTGTGCTTCAAGTGTGCTAAACAGAACATTGGTAGGGGCAGACATTCAATATACTACTTCTCTCTGAAAAGGACTTTGATAGAGTAAAGATCTGTTACAGTCATAAAGATGATGCATCTTTGGTATATCTTAATTTTCAAAGAATTTTATTCCATATTGGCATGGGCAGTTTGCTGAAGAGATGATAGTCTAGCAGGCTCCTGATGCAATCCAAGCCAACCCATGTCCTGGTCCAGGTGACTGAGCAGAATACAATCAATTCTCTCTCTTTTGTGTTTGCCTCCCAGTGGTACAGAAAATACCTAGCTGCAGTATCAGTGTTCCTGCTACAGCATTGCTAGCAAGCTAAAGAAGGCCAGGACAGTAATGCTCAGTTGTGAACGTATCCCTGGACAGTGCACTGGCCCTTATCATGCTGATAAGAATCCGAGACAGGACCTAGGCAAACTGCAGGGGAGGCTCAAGCCAGGGACTATTCCCCAAAAGCAGAATGAACCAGGCCACTCTGTTTCAGAACAGAGGAATTAATGCTAAAAACACAAGCCATGTCTTGTCACTTGCCTTTAGGGCCAGAGAAGAGACTTTTGTCCATTTTATTTTTAAATATAGACATAACCCTTCTGAAAATGTAAACCATTACCTGGAAAGCAGTCACTGATCATACTCATGAGGTGAAGCTCCAAATAGCTTCTGGAAGCTCCTGAAAGTCAAGCTTTCAGAAAGAAAAATGCAGCAGTATTCCAATGTAAAAAAAAAAAAAATACCTGATGTAACTACTTAGGAATTTATAAGACCCGCACCATCAGGGAATTTGAGAAGTCCCCAACCTTTAAGAACCAAGCAAAAAGAGCAAAGCTGAGCTTGCTGCTGCGTTGTGGCCAGGGGACAGATCCTGTGGAGTCTCAGGCAGCAAAACTACTCACAGGTATTTCCCAGAGCTGGACATCCCTAATGCCTGTCTCTCTTCAACCCTCATGTGGATTCTCTGTTACAATACAATAATATATATTATTTACAATAATATTATCTGCTTTAATCTGGTAATATAGTCAATACCTTGTTCAGGCCTCTCCTCAAAGAGAGCTTGAATATGTTCTCTCTCCTGATTTTCTTATTGCTTTAAGGACTTAATATCTTTGAGGTTTAATAACTGCTTCTCTAAAAAATTTGGCTGAAACTGGAAAATTGATTAAATGATACAGTTTTATTATTATGAAAGGATTGACATGGAGTCAGCATTATGCTGTATTAGTTCCTTAATAAGCCTGGTTAAAGGAAAAAAATACACTCTTGACAGATGATGTGATAATTTCTATTCTGCATACTGATGAAAAGCCAAATTCAAAATGAGCATTTTAACATCAGAGAATTATTTAGGTTGGACAATACCTTTAAGATCATCAAGTCCAACCATTAATTAAGCACTGCCAAGTCCACCACTAAACTGTGTTTCTAAGTGCCACATCTCTATGTCTTTTATATACCTCCAGTGATGGTGAAGAGTAGTCTCTGGGTGAGTTCAGTCCAGAGAGACAGAATGTCTTAAATGTGAGAGCTATAAACAAATAAATATAGAAATATATTATGACCTTCTGCAGTCATAATCCATAACAATCCACCCTACCTGATTTTTACTTGAGGTACATACGTACACATTGTAAAAAATATATCAGACTTAAAAGTTTACAAAGAATACATTGTACTTTTACACTGAAAACAGCAATGAAATTCATACTAGAATCAGTATCTATACAAGGATGGTAGAATCAGAATCTATATAAGGATCATCTCCTGTACTCAGCACTGGTGAGGCTGCATCTCCTGTTCAGTTTTGGGCCCCTCACAACAAGGACATTGAGGTGCTGGAGTGTGTTCAGAGAAGGATAAGGACGCTGGTGAAGGATCTGGAGCACAAAAGGACACTCAGGAAGACCCTATCACTCTGTACAACTACCTGAAAGAAGGGTGTAGCCAGGTGGGTGTTGAGCTCTTCTCCCAAGTAACAAGCAACAGAATGAGAGGAGATGGCTTCAAGTTGTACCAGAGGAGGTTTAGATTGAACATTAGTAAAATTTCTTCATGGAAAGCATTGTCAAGCACTGGAACAGATTGCCCAGGGAAGTGTTTAGGTCATCATGCCAGAAAGTATTTAAAAGATGTGTAGATGTGGCACTTGGAAACATGGTTTAGTGGTGGGCTTGGGAGTGCTGGGTTAAGAGTTGGGACACAATGATCTTAAAAGTCTTTTCCAATCTAGACAATTTGTTAATTCCTACACTGGTGAGAACCAATTTACTTCAAACAAATGTTATTAAGTAGAAGCTGCTGGGTTTGAGAGTCTTTTAAGGAAACTAAGAGACAGTGAAGACAGATGAAGTTGCTCAAGTAGTTCTCTTGGATCTTACTAGAGAAACCATATCATTGATGTCATGTGGGCTCTCCTAGACAGATAACCAGTGCTGATTTTTCATATGCCTTCCTCAAAAAATATAAAGGTCAGTAAGAAAGCTTAAAGACCATTCATTAAGCACACAGCACTGGTGCAAGGAAATTCCTTGTAGAGATCTAGCCTGATGACTGAAATCCTTCCTTGTCTTGTGAAGGCAAGAGTGGTACTATGTTAATGGTACAATAATATTGCCCAGCCACTCTTTCTCTTGCTTGCATGTCTCAGAGATGTTGAGAAAACCTGACACAGCTCAACAAAAATCAAATGAAAACATAACATGGATAAAGCTGTTGCTATGTCTGCTAGTACATGTTCAGAAGAGCCAACACCATTACCAAGAATTCCTTCCAGGAAGCAATAAAGGCAGCAGTGGGTTTTTTATGAAGACTTGGTAATTTAGTCTTTGGCCCTAAAAATTGGAAACTGACAAAACAATAATATTTCTTTTTTAAAAGGAAATCCTTCTCCCAGGTTTCCCAGTTCCCATCTATACCACATCTTTCTCACAGTCCTGCATATGGTAAAGGACATGATCATGGTTTATTAAATACGGAACAGATTCTCTCCTACGGGAGTAGCACAAGTCATGGATTTCACTCAGGTCCATTTTAACCTCCTGTTTCTGTGGCTGTGGACAGAATGGTATTTTTGCATAATGTATAAGAAAATGCCTTGAAAAATTAAAGTAGGCACAGCCTTGCAAATACAGTTGGCCCTTAGAAAACACTGAGGATTTGGGTGGCAGAGGTGGCTGTTTGTGAACTGATACAGAAAAAAATAACCTTGCTGTGGAGACTGTCCAGCCATGATAAACGTGGCTGATAAAAAATTAACACAAGCAGATATGGTTGATAAGTATAAGGACTTTTTCTTTGGCTTATTAGTTTTCTATCAGATCCAAGTTCTGCACTGAGACATGCTCCAGCCACACCAGGTGAGGTCCAATGAAGAAAAAGCCATGAAAAAAACACCCTAGAGAAAGGTGGGGGCAGCAGGGCTCCTTCTTTTAGCATAAGCCTACAGCTAGATTGGAGTAAGTGTAACACAAAACTGCATAATGACTGGCTTGCAGAAAAGGAGGTTCTTGAGCTTAGTTTATTGGCTCTCTCATTTATTGCTTTCTTTAGGCAGCTGTACTGGGATGTAGGAGACTGCCTGGCGCAAAAGTTCAGAGATGGAATAGTAAGATGCAATAGCATGATTATGCATTTTATGTGTGAGGCACCTTTGATTGTGGAAAAAGTTAAAGCATGTCCTCCATAAAGCTTGGGAGGTTTCTCATAACACTAGCACAAGTAGGTAGATGAAGAGATGTGACATTCCTAATTGTTTCTTTTATCTTCCATGTGATAGAGACAAAGTTCTATTTTAAAGACTTACCAAAAAACAGGTCTTTCATCTGGAGTGTAAAATTCATGTGTTCCCTGACCTCGTGTGTCACATGGTAATGAAACAACGTAAATCAGAAATGTTAAAAGTTGAAGTTTGTTAATATTACTGCTGAAGCTCCAGCCTCTTTCCTAGTTAAACTGACAGGTCCATAGTCCAAATATATATATTTACAGATTACAACGACATAAAGACAAAAAAATTAATGGACATCAATGAGAAACAAATGTAAATGCAAGTTTCAGATGACTATTTGGAAATTACAAAAAAAAACCACCAAAAAAAATCCCATGCCACCACAACAATTACTTGCATTTTAAATGGGGAAATAGACTTTCTTTGTATTGTATGCCCATCTTACTCTTAAGGAAATAATTCAGTGATTTACATTTTGTGGGGAAAATGTAGTAAAAAGCATACATTTTGCATTCTCTTATCTATGTTTCCTTCTCACTATTTTTTAGCTGTCTAGGCTGAATCAGTGACCAAGATTCAGAAATCTATCTTCCCTGGTTGAGGAAGACATCATATACTGATATTTTGAGGTCAATAAACAAAAAGAAGATGGACTCCTACTGGCTTCTGCATTTTTTTCCCACTCTTGCCAGCCGCTTCAGAAAAACTGGCTGAATTAGATGTAGGCCAGAGGTAGCAAGAATTCAAAGGGCAGCACAAAGACTTTGGTGAGACTGAGTTAAGGGCACTCTAATCTCAGGACACAATAGGTCAGGTGTTTTCTTCAGGTGCCCATTGGCCTGGGAATTATTAAAATTAAAAAATAATTTCCCTCTTTCCCTCTCTCCTCCCATAAAATCCACAGGAGTCTCAAAGAGAATCTGAAAACAGAGACAATTCCATATAGTTCATTTTACAAAGAGAAATCCAACTCATTAACTTAAGACTATGCCAGAGCATACTGTGCACTTGAGATAATCACAGATAAGTCTCATATTGCAATTTTTTCCCATCATGAAACTATTTTGAAGGCAACTGGAAACTAGTTCACATTTTTTTATGTATACTACTGCTGTCCAAAACTCACCCCCCAAAAAAACCCTACTCTTTCTCCATCAGATGATAGAAAAGGGAGCCAGTCTTGAAGGTAGAAGGTGAAATCCTGATTCCATTGTATTCATTTCTACATATGAATTTGCTTCAACAGAGCCAGGATCTCTCCCCAAAATATTTAGCTATAGGAAGCAGTGGAATGTCTAAGCAGCAGAGTAGAAAAACAGGTTATGGAGACTCTGGATCTCCACTTCGCACCCTCAAGCCAAGGACCATAGTAACACATGACATGAGACTATTGTCTTGGCTGTAACCATCAGATTTTCAACCCAAAAGATTCACACTATTAGCAGTTTTTGCAGGTAATCCTTCTAACAGAGGAATCAAACATTACAGAGATGAGGTGCTTCTTTCATTTTGCATACAGTCTCTTGAGGACAGCTATCACTACCACATCTGGTGATTCTAGAGCTACGTCAATTGTATTTTCCTTTAACCTATTACTGGTACAATGTTCTGTACTATTAGCGCTATCCTGACCATCATGCTTCATGCTCTTGGAAAGGTACCTCTTTAAGTGAGAGGGACTGAGTTAGGGTGAACTGAGGGGGAAAAGAAGAAAAAAATTAAATTCTTCATCAGAATGAACATAAGCAGCCAGAAATAAGAAAAAGCACATAAACAACAATTGAATCAGTGCAGAACAATGCAGTGATCAAGTGAAGTCAATCAGCACTGCTTCTAGCATCAAATTTAGGGCCGTAATTCCCACAGTGCTTCTAAAGAGTATTTTTAAACCAGCTCTCCAAGCTAATTGGGATGAATGGAAATTCAGTAAGTAATGCAATTTTCCTTGGTTTTGTTTTCTTAACTGCTTGAATTCTAAAAAAAAAAAGCATCTACTTTTTTCTCCATCATCAGCTAAAATGCAGTATGCAAAATTCAGCATCACCATCTGGTATCTCTTAAAGCTACCTGTAAGTAATTCTAACAGTCAAACCTCAGTGTCTGTTGACACAGTGAAAGACTGTTACAATTACTTGGCAGAGCTGCATATAGAAAAAAAATTTTTTAATTACTAGTTTTTTTCCTGTCATATTTCCTCTTTTACCTGAATGTTATCTTCCTATCCTATTTATCCTAATTCTTTGTATTTACTATAAGACTAATTTTACTACAGCATTATTTACATTGCTTCTCTTGTATTCCTTAAAAGGTTGAATGACTTCACCATTCTGTGATTCAATGAAACGAGCTTATACAATTATGTATGAAATACATAAAAGATTACATTAACCTAAGAGACAGAAATCTCAAAACTATATTTAGCATACTCACTTGAATAAAGGAGTTCCACAAACAACACATTTGTATATTCCTTGAGCTTTATGGTGTGTGTACTCCCCCTCAAAGGCACTGGGAAAACAACAACACTACATTTTAAAATTAAATAAAGGAATTTGGGGTTTTTTTCTTTATTAAAGTAGCTGAGTCTTTAGAAAAATGTTATAGAAGAACCCCACGATTTCTAAGTTGGCAGCTGTTTTTTATTAAAGGTAGCAAATAAAGCAGGCACAGGAAAAGGGGAATGTCCTCGTTAGTGTGCCTCGGATGTTACGCACCATGCAAAAGGAAGCAAATTGTCCCACAGTTCAAAGGCTGGAACGACAACAAAAACAAAAAGGAGTAAAACAGGAGTCTTCCCCTATCTGGCGAGTGAAATGTCAAGTTTTTGTAAACACGGATTGTTTGGCACGGCAGCAGCTCAACCTGCCGCCCCTCGCTGTGTCCACGTCTGGGCCGTGCGCAGGGCTCGGCGGCTGCAGTGGAGCGAGGTGTGAGGCCGCCCGGGCGCTGCAGAGCCGTGGCGCTGGGTCAGGCCAACACCGGCTGCCCGGGCGGCAGAGACATTGTAGCTGAAAATGAAATAATTGGTCCAGGATTTCAAGCTGTGCGCGCCTTATATTTTCAGTTGAAAAGCAATATTCCAGCTTTAAGGGAATATTTTTCTAAGTTAACAATCTAAAAGGCTAGGAGGTCATTCACCTAATACGAATCAGCTGTGCTAGCCCAACAAAAAGCCTATGTGCTCAGCAGCTTGTTTTTATTATCCTTTCACCCTTTTTATGAGGTCCAATTTTTTTTTATAAACAGGATTTTTAAGAATGACCTAATCTCCGATTGTTTGTGTGCATTAAATCACGTTGTTGGTCCCATACACAAGAGTATGGAGGGCTGGGGGGAAGGCAAGAGAGGCCTCCCAGCAAGGGCCATCGTCCCCGTGCCCGGCCAGGGCTGCAGCAGGACAGAGAGGGCTGGGGCAGAGAGGGCGACTGTCCCCACCAGCCTCTCTGGCACATTCAGCCACCAAATTCAGCGCTGTCAGGAAGAGGTCTGCCTATTAACCAGGACCCCACGTGCAGCAGGGAGTCCTTTCAGCTCATGAATGAAAACAAGCAGTTACATCATTAGTACGTTTAGAGCAGAGGTAAAGCCAGGGCCTTACGCCAAGCTCAGTGGTATAAATTAGACAACAAAAAATGGCTGGGCCTTGGCAAGTTACCTTTGGCTGGAATCAGCTGAGAGAGAGAGACTTTATTCACTAAAAACAATCTTGGAAGTCTGTCCTTTTTTTTTCCCTCCAGGACTTGAGGCTGGGTTCCAGCGACTAAAGCCATGTGAGGGCAGTTATTGAAAATTTTTGACATTCCAACCACAAATGAGCCAATAAATACCTTCTCCACATGTGCTTCAAAAAGAAATTGGAGTGGGGTGGAAAAGAACTAAATTATGCTACCTTCTTTCTGCAGCCAAAATGTCTATACTTACAATGGCCACCTTCAAAACTCCAGCCTCCTGGCACAGGGCCATTTCCCTCGTGGTTCTGCTTACTGTGATGTCTTCCAAAGAAAGTGTACCTAAACCACTATTACTTCCACACGTTTTGTAGTAAACTAAAAACAGACTCTAAATATGAGCCTGGTGACTTTATAAGACATGCAGTGTTCATTAAAAGAAAAAGTCACACAAGACCCTTGGCCCTAGCCCCCCTGTTGCAGATGCTTGTCTTTGCAGTAGTGTTAATTTGTAGGGGTTAGTAAACAAGTGCAGAATTCCTGGAAGAAGGAAAAAACCAACAAAACTTGGTAGGTAAGGTGAGGAAACAAAAGTAAGAGGAGGGGTGGAAAAGAAAGATGCCTGTGTTTTTAGATCTGAGTTTCCTTCATCCTGCCTTACCTTTCAGTCCCCTTCTCCTGAGTGACATGGTACTGCAGGGGTGTCAGCCGCTTCCTCAGCTCCTCCTGGGAAAAGACCACCTTACAGTCCTTTTTATCCCTACATGACCCTGCAAAAGGAGAGGATATGGGAGAAGGAGCCTGTTTAGCTTAAATCCTGAATAATTGCTTTGGCAGACAGCCACAGTATAGCTTCTGCATTCACTTGTCAATGGCCAGACTGGTCCCTAATGCACAAAGAATGGCTCAGCTGAACTGCAGCTGATTATTTCTTCAAATATAAGTATAGAAAAGAATTTTTATAGAGAGCCAGGTGATTCCACTGGAGCAGTGACAATGTGCTGCAGCCAAAGCCCTTTGGTGTGTGATACACTAAATTGTTGCGCACACAATCATTCACAAGAAAGTACCATTTTTCGACCATTAAAAAAAAATCTGCAAAAATCCCAACTACAGCTGGAACATTCTTTACAAGACATCTATATTGGAGACTTACGGTAATGGGCATATGATGTTCAGCCACAACATCTGGTAATTTCAGTACTCTTTAAAGTCACTGAAAAACAATTCTAACCTTCAGAATTACAGTAAGGTTGATTTAACTTCTAGTTGAATCCTCATCCTTTATAACAGTAGCCTTTTTCTTTTTTCACTGTTGAAACACTAGAATAGGAGTCCTAAGGACTAAGTAATTTCTTTATGCACAAAGACGTACAAGGTTCAACTATAAACTTGCTGTAAAATTTGTTGCAAAAGGAGGGTTGCTGTTGAAATTACCCTCCTCTGAAAATCTAATCTTAACACTTTGCTTAGTTCACACAGAAAATCCAAGGAATACATAAGGATTGCTGTAAAAAATCAACATTTGTATAGTGCAAAAATTCACATTGGGAAAGCAAAAAACAGTAAGGTTACTTTTGGGAAATGAAAATTTCCAAAGTAGTAACATAAATTGCAAAATATTCAGGTAACTTTGACAATCATTGGCAAAAATTAGCTGACAAAATACAGCAGGGAAAAAGCACTCTAATTATGACAGTAATTAAAATGTGGTACAATAAGAAATAAATGCTCCTGACAAAAATATTTTTTGTTAGTAATGTATATACACTCATAAAAAGACCAATTGTGTTCCCAAAGTAGAGGCAACAGAGCTACCCATCTGTATGTCATTTAGTACAGGCGAGGCAATGGCAGGTTTAAATTACATGGTATTGGATTGCAATTTCCTAACATTGGATGCTTTTCTGCTTTTTTACCTTGAGTCATTACTAAGGAGCGTTCATAAAAAGTAGCTTAGAGCACAGATGCTTGCAAATCATTTAAGAAAAGATGTTTCTTTCTTCCTCCTCCTCTTCTTTTCTCAATTTTTTAATGTGTGGGGGTGGGTGAATAGGGGAGAGAGAAAAAGAATAATGCTGTTGGTCACTACCGACTAACCCTAGGAAGTATTTTCAGGAAGAAAAAAGTAAAATTGAAAACATCTGATTGAAGTAAATAGTGCAAACATAAAAAGCTTTACTAGTGAAAGAAAAGTATTGAAAGGCGACTTTATTTCATAGATTAGAAATTACTTTTGATCTAAACATTCTTAAAAACAGATTGTTTTCCACTCTGACCCATCTCATTAGCTGTGCTGCAGAGCCTTCGTTTTAATGGCAAGCTTTGAAAGAGCGCTGCTGTATGCCTTTGTTAGCTTCAGTCTTATTTGGGAGAGGGATAAAGATTTCATTCCAGGTCTCTTTGTTTGTCTTTCAAGAACCACTAAAGCAGTATTCACACAAATTTTGCAGGAATGTGCCCTGTGCCATAGCTTACAAATTATTTGGTTTTGGTGCACTTAAAGGTCACCTTCCAAATTAGCAAAATTTTCCTACATCCTGGCTTTTCAACCTTAAATGTAAATATTGTTTCCTAACTGTAAGTGAGGTTTGTTCTTTATAACATTTGGTTGCTTATTTAAGGATGTCAAACTTTGGAGGTTTTTATTCTCCAAACGTGCAGGACTCTAGGACTAATAAGTGTCTCAAAGTATAGCTAACAGGGAAAGGAAGCATATGCATTATATAAATAGCTATTGTTATCTTGCATTACGCAGCTCAGAAAGAAACTGTTTGAGAGATAGCCTTTTCTCTGTAATTTCAGTTTTTAAAAGTAGTCTAGAAAGCAACAAAGAATCTTACAAACCAACATCTCTTCACTTTTTAAAATATCTACCCATAATTTAAAAAAAATTCTATTTGCTACTTAACTGCTGCTGCTGCAAAAAAGGCAAACTAAGCATAACTTCACTTTGAAAAAAGAGAAAATACTGAGTGTTTTAAAAAATGGTCAGTATGCCCCCTTTACTTTCCTTAAATAATTTTTCATCTCTTTTACACATTTAATGCTCTCCAATCCATGTGTTCACTATATGTGTAAGAAAATTTCTAGATGCCACATGATCCACAACAATGATCAGAAGTAGGAAGCACGTTAAAAAAAGATCTTTTGCATGCCTTGTTTTAATAACTAATCATATGTTTTAGAATACAAACATTTATTTATGTCCGCCGGGGAATTTTGCCAAACTGCGCTAGGGTAAAGTGCAACTGACCCCAATAAAAGATTCTTCAAGTTTGTAATTTGAGTATTGATCACCAAAAGGTTGCACTACAAATTATAAAGGAAATCTCCTGGTCCAGCCCTCAGCATTCAAGAATGGCCCTATTCAATTAATGGTACTTATTCTTTAGCTGCTGGCAACAAACAGATAGCTCAGTAAATGGATCACACTATTTCCCTTTTGCCATAGAGGGAAGGAGGTAAAGCAAGGCTCATCCCTGACTGCAGAGGATATAAGGGTATGTTATCTGAAATGGGGAGAGCCTACAAGCTTCTATAAAAATGCAATTGCAATTTGCAATAAAAATGCAAATACTGGATGAGATTCTAGGAATACATTCCTTCAGTTAGGAAAATATTACATGCAAGAGGGACAAAAGTGCATAATTTTCTGCAAAAGAGTGTCTGCTTCTGGTTTTGCAGCTGTTCCTTTACGACATGAGATGACTGTCACATCCAAGCCAACTGTTTGTGTCTTGGGAGGGGACGACATAAAGCTACACAAAGATATGCCCAATATGAGAAAAACTGCCACTAGTAATGGAGCTGTTACCGAGCTCATTATAAAACCAGAAAATAAACGGGCAGGCTGACCACCTTCCTCAGTCTGGTTCTCCATAGATGGGATGAGGTTTGGGCTGTGGAAAGGGTCCATACATGCAACAAAATGCTTCAGCAGCTCAGCCATAAAGGCAGGCTCACAGTTCACTGGCAAAACATACAGTTTGAGGCAAATGAGAGAAAAGGTCATCAGTTCTACAAACAGCATTATATCAGTGCAGTTACTGATTAAAGGTGAGGCTAAATTAAATGCAGTATGAGAATAAGAGAGCCTGGATTCATAGGATCTATATTAGCACTCTTGTTCTTTGGAAGTGGTGTTCTCAGCAATGATTTTTAGAAAAGCCCAGGACAGCTATGTTCTGAACTCCAGTTAGATGCAGCTGTTAAGAGGTGAATGCTGGTCTGCAAAGGCAGACAAAATCGCCTTTGATCCACTGCAGGGTTGAAGGCCAGATTAAATCTCTCTAATCAGCACCCCATTGTGCCTTCTTTGGGGTTGGCACTCCTAAGAAGAGCAGTGTGCAGGCAGCTGTCACCAACAGGCACTTGCCTTCAGCCCTCTGGCAACAGCTACAGCAGTGCTAAAGGCACTTATGATTCTGGAGAAGGATGGAAGGGTTTGTGAAGAAAAGAGCAGCCTCACAAATCTTAATGAATTTAAAGAAAAAAAAAAAGCTGAGGAGGGTGAAACGAACATCAACAGAAACCCTTCTTGGAGACTTTGCAGTATTCTTGTGTTTAAGAATGGGGGTTTTTTCCTGAAAAGCAAGGCAGTGCATGCTGCCATTTACTATTCACCTGCGGACTCTGGGCATTTCAGAGTTCAGCTCTGAAGTCTGCTATACAAATTAAGTGAACAGAAAGTATTTTCTGGGTGTTGACCTGATAATGAAGACATTAAGCATCTCACCTCACATATAAGTTCCAACTGACCTTTTCAAACCTGTGGTTCATAACATTCCTTCCCTATAAGCAATCACAAGAAAACCAGCAACAAGATATGTTCAGACAGAGAGACACAAGTTAGCAGACCATTACTCCTCACCACTCAGCCCCTCACCTGTTCCTACACACCAGAGGTTGGTGATTAGTGTCTGACATGCCCTAAAATATGGTGGCATTTTGCCTGATAGCTTTCCTATATCCAACAGTCTTTTGAACCATTCTAACAATTTTCTCTTACGTTTTGTTGCTTCCTATCACTGAAATTAACTCAATATTTCAACTGCATGGAAGACACAACATATATTTTCCCTCTTCTACCTATGCTTATATTCCACTAGCATTAATGGACATTACAGTCATGCACTGAACACATACCACTTTGACTTCCTGAACTAAATACAGCAAGATCAAATGTTCCAGCAGAGCACAGCCATATAATAAATCGGGCTTCTAGTTTTCAGTACTACTTTTTTTAATATAACCACGAAGTTTTTTAAGGGTCTTACAGTACATTTTATTTTTCGTATACCACCGCAGCCCCAGTCCTGCAGTGTGACTTGTGTAGGCAGACCATTGAGAATATGCATAGTTACTTAAGGGTCTATGAATGAACATCAGATTACAGGATCTGGCTCTAAGTATACCTCTCTTTGCTTCCGAAAGTCTGTCCCTTCATGAGTGGGTAAGACCTTGGTAGATCCATGGTAAATTACCTCAAAGTGGTATTAAGAGGAATTCCACAAAGTTAAAAAATATTTGCATTCATTTCTTAAATAAATATCCTTACATATGCTATTGCTAACACTTAGTATTTTTAGAAGTGGAATCTCTCATTTCCTGTTGCTTCAGATTTCATTTCACAGTTTATGCCCCTTGTTGCCAGTTTTGCCTCACTGTCTGATTAACAAAAGGCAAACTCACAACTCTCACATATTTTAATTTCTGTTTAACTTGTTCTCTGCAGCCTCCAGTCTTCACCCTTGGGAGAATGCTGCAGTGTTCTCTCACTGCAAACAAGCCAGGAACTGCTATCTAGTTTTAAAAAGAACAACTCTTGAGAATGGTTACATTGCAAACACTTCTATTGGCTTGTATTTGGAAAACACAGTTTTATAAAACCTGTATTTGACATGATAGCTCTTTTTATAATCCCCTCACGAGCCATTTCAAATTACCTTAGCCTGCTGGTGGCTAGTATAGATGTTGCAAAAGAAACTGAAACTTCCGTTTCAGAACTCTCTGAAATGTTGGGAGGTCAGGTTTAAGTAAAATTCAAACTTCATCATTTAAAAACCCCTGTAAATGTTTTACACATTGAAAAACAGATCTGTGGTTCCTTTGCTTTCTTGCTGTAGGTAGCTAACTCCCACCTGCTGTTGAAATACCATTTGCAGTTTCATGCAAGCATTAGAAGTAATGGAGCGAAGACCATTTCCACTATATTGTGTGTTGAAAATCCAAAAGCCAGGTACCAGGACAGTAATATGAATTTTGGGTCGAATTCCAGGTTCTGTCTTAAAAGAATACCACCCAAAATCTAACTGTCTTTAAAAAAAATTATTTGCTTAAAACCCAGGAGGATCAGATGGTCATAAGGGAAGGGCAAGCCCCTTCTCTACAAATCTGAAAACTTCCCATACAATCACGTAACAGAGCTGTCACTTTTTCTTCCCCACCTGGTCATCAGCACAGCTCCTGTTTAATAATTAAAAAAAAAAAAAAAAATCCCAAAACTGCCGGCTAATGCGTATCTGTGCACTTGTTTTCTCTCCACAGAAAGTGGTACTGGGACCCCAGCAGGCCCATATAGGCAGCATCTGTTGTTTCCACAGGTCTGCAAACCTGCTTGCAGCAAGTTACACAGCTAAGGCAGCCATGCAAGCCAAAGAGACATTCCCTGGAAAAGAAATCTGAAGCTGCCTCTCCTCCCTGTGAATGTAAAAAACATTTAACAAAAGACTGAAGTGTTTTGCATAGTGGGAAAGGGGGAAAGAAAATCAGCTCCTTTTGTCCTCTCCAGGCATGTCTACTTTACTTCCATATCTGACATCAATGAAATAAATGTCACTACCAGACACAATCTTGGTCTCACAACTTTTCCAAATTATAACAACTGAGAGGAGTCCACCACCACCCTGCACTAGCTGGTGGAGATGAAGGCAGCTTCCTCTGGAGCTTTTTGAGCTCTCATCTTCACTAGTATTGCTGCAACAACAGCATGTGGCTCCTCAGCAGAGGTTGGTGAACAGAAGAACCTTCAATTAAGTGGAGCAAAAGCTCATTATGTTATAAACTGCCACATTTGTTATCGTTTCTGCTGAGATGGCCAAAGACAGAGTGCACAGGGAAGCTGACCTATTTGCCTTACTCTTGGATGCAAACCAGGCAAGACAAGATCAAGATCTATTGGTACAGCAGTAGAGGGGGGAATATTTATAATGATGGATTTCTCTTCCTCTCCCCCCTAACAGATAAAGAGACTTTCGTTTTCCTGATATTATCCTAGCACCTTTCACAGGCACTACATTTGTTTAAATTAAAAACAAGGAAGACAGAGACACTGAGCACTCTTTATCTGGTTAGTAGATTTCTGACAGAATCAATATAAGGGTGCCCAACATATGGAAAGGCATTTTATTAGCAGTGGGATTAAGATCAATTTAGTAAGAGTGCTTTATGCTACCTTTTGCATTTAAAATATTTCAGTAAGTCATCAAAATAAGTTTATTCACACAGCTTTAATAAAGGTTTAACCCTGCAGCAGAAACAATTAAAAAGTCAGCATTTTCCAACAGTGGTGTGTAGCTTATTTTGGCATTCAGGCTGTTGCTAAATCCTCCTGCTGCTTCCTCCACAATAGTGATGTGTGGCCTGTGAAATGAGCACTGGATTTCCAGACTCACGGTGCCGCAATCTGTACTTGGGGTGGGGGTGGAAGAAAGGAGAGGGCTGGGGGAAGGTCTTTCCTCTCCTCCAATTCTCTATAACAGCCCAGATCCAACCCCCTGCAAAACTTGATCTGTCTCCAGCTGTGGAGAGTAAGGAACACTTTTGCAAAAGCACCGCCTGCTCTGTGGCCTTTCATCCCATTTCTCCAAGCACTGAGGGACATACCCAGCATGAAGACAGGAACTGCTGGGACACCCTGATCCAGTTCATGCTCTGCTATGACCACCACAGAAAACACTGTAGCCCCCTCCCCTCTCAATCTGCTTCAGGACTAAGGGTAGAGGAACAGTCAAAACTGTTTGTAACTGCCAACTTCATTCCCTAATGGGCCTTCTGGAATTCCTTATGTTTAGTTAAAATTCAGCCATGCCTATGGGTCAAGAAGATGGGGTCAAGCCCTGTAAAAGGGCTTTAAGAGGATCCAGTCAAGCCTTTCCCTGCTCTGCTCTCCTCAGGACTCCCTGACCTGGGCCAGAGCATTGATGAAGGAGTTCTTACCCACAATGCACAAAGCTGCCAGCACCAGACCTGGGCTGCCAGCGCCTGCAGTCCCACAAGAACCTCTTCTCCAGACAGAGCAGAGGGCACCTTTGTAGCCTAGCCACGCATCCCTCCCCAGCACAGCTTCTTTTGAAGGAAATCACAAACTGAGATACATATTTAGCTTGTAACTAAGAACAATTTCCCCTTCTTAGCACTCTCTGGGACACAGCTAGTCTCTACTCATTTACCCCCAGATCATGATCTGTGCTGTAGCAACCTATGGTTAACCTAGCAGCTAAGGTATGGTAATGTTCCAGCCTCTAGTGCCTGACTCCCAGTCCATACTCTACACCCATTCAAGGTTCCATCAAATCCCAAGCTCATACATCCTTAGGTGATCATCTCCTCCACTGTTTCCCAACACACTGTTACTGACTTTAGGGCTCACATTCACTTCTTGTACATTTTCTTGCTTGTCCTCCCTTAACTTAGCAATATAGAAAATCTGCTTCCTTTCTGTGTGCTGTCACGTCTCCTTTACATCACATTCTTCTCTGAAACTTTCATCACATACTCCTCAGAGAAAAGACAAAGCCAGGAGTTGCTTTTAATTGGGAAAAAAGTGAAAGCAGTCTTTAAAGGACTTCTTAGTCCTCCTGTTAGACACTCTAATAACTAAAAAATTAACTTTTCATGAGAGACTTTAAAACCCAGAAACACCCTGCTGAAAATTCATCTTTTCCATACCCAACTAAGCAGAAAACACACAAGCCTGAGCTGCAGAAGGCTCTGGAATAGAACACAGGAAATTTATGAACTCCCAGAATTAAAACATTCCTGCAAGAAGGGTGAAAATGGTTTGTGGTGGATCCTTTATGAGAGCAGGAAGGGAATGAAAACAACCTTAAAAGATCCATTAGGGTACACATTAATGGACTGTCTTTGTGCATGATCTGGGAGCACAAGAAATGTCTCATCATCCCAGTGCTTCTCAGTGGAAGAATCACTGAGGAGCCTCCACCCAGGTGGGGCAGGGACAAGCACCATCTGTCTCCTGAGCAGATGAGGGAGAGTACAAAATTCCACCAGAACAAAGACTTAAAAAGAGCGAAAAAACAGAGTACAAACTCTAGGGAACGTAAAAGAAGGCTTCTAGTCTTCTTTATGATCCCAAGTTTGGCAAATATCAGGCACTCTTAAGAGTATTACACCCAAAGAGATATCCACTAATAAATTTCATCTTAAAATGCATTAAGGCATTCTATACTGAATACTATTGTACAAAAGAAACATTTGTAAATACTGTCCAACATCAAATATATTCCCATTAAGACAGCTATATGTAATTTTTAAAACTCATTTTAAGGCCATTCCAAAAATGTAATATTTTGCTCTATTATGATAATGCGGTGTTCTACTATCATATGACTAAAAGGCAAACATATACACAGACATTTATTTATGTAATAATGACACATGAATGGTTTCACATGCTATTTACTATTGTGATCACATAGTGCATATTTTCCACTCTTTTCAAGAGTCTTCCTCATAACTGCTGGGAGGCAGTAAACTAGGTATTTGTAAGACTGTGTTTTAAATTTAAAAATCTATTTTTGATCCAAATTGATATTTGCAATTTTTTAAATTTAGCTGGATACAAATGAGTTTTAATTTTTGCCCCCCAGCCAGTTCTGAGTAACAAATACATTCATCTGAGACCTTGTATGACATACTTAAACCCAGAGGAAATTTTTATGTTCAAGATATAAACCCCAGAAAATATGAATTTATAATGAAAACATTGACAGGCATTTAACCATAGCTATATGGATGGTTTATGCTATACAATATCAGCCTTACTTTTATTTTCTTTTGGACCGTGTGAACAGACATCTGTAGTAGCACATCTCTGGTGATACACATTACGGAAAACTATGGGGAAGTTGTACATTATAGAAATTATATCTCTGAACATAGAAACAGACAATATGAAACATTTAGTCATACTCAAGTCACACAAAGTTTGACAGCAACTGCCGTATTTTGAACCCACAAGACTAAGGTCTTTACTAGACTTTCGGTTGTTAAAGCTATATGTGGCAAACAGTATGCACACAGATATTTCACTGACATGAGCAGTTTGAGAGTTCAGAGGAACAAATGCATACAAATCATTCATGTGTGCAAATGTTTTCAAAAACGTTAAGTAATGCTTTTGAAAGTAACTGCTCCTAAAAGTAATTCTTTATGTTAACAGATTACTGCTAAAAATCCAATTTTGAGACCCAACAATTTTCTGTTCACTATTAATTTCAATTTTATGAAAAGACATTATATTAAAGCTTAGAATTAACAAAGATTTAATAAAAGAATGAAAAACCATACTAGAGATATTTACTTAATAAAGACTTACACCATATGCCCAACACCATCTTCATACAGATGCACAGTAGTTTAATCTAATGCTAGAAAAGTACGGTTTCCTGCAAGTAGTTATTTTAGTAATTAAACACTACACAACAATTTAATGTTACCTAGGACTTTATTATATGGAAAAAAAACCCCAACCCCAAGCCTACCCCTATAATTATTTCATCATTACTTTTACTGAATTTTACAAGCACCATAATTTTCTTTGATCTACAGAAGAGGAAAAGCCAAATTATCACATGCAAAAAATGTGATGTAAGCAGCACAACATTCAAAGTGTTAAAGAAATAAAGGGTCTTTTTAAGAAATAAGAACCCATAATAATTAAGACACAGCAAAGCAGTATAAGCTATTTTTTATGTTATAGCTTGGTGGTCTGCTTCAGAAAACATATGTACATGGAATCTGCATAATCATGAACTTTTATCAGTTGCTTCTTAGTATGCACAAAACAGATGAAGTAGTTTTTACACTAGAAGTTTTGTGGGGATTGTTGTGATTTTGAAGTGGGTTTTTTTTAAAGACCTAATTTCTGTGAATTAAATCCTGGCAGGTGCTGAGTGCATCCTACATTTCCAAAGAAATTCAGAACATTCAACTCTAATAAAGTGGGCTCAAGGAGCAACACTTCTGTGTCACACAACAGACACAATGGAGCTGTAGTCATCACTGACCATGAAGAAACCTTCAACCAATGTGATGGTAGTTTGCATACGGGCAAAAATTTTGCTTTTTTCTCAGTATTCTCACTTTTCTTAAAATACTTGTAAATATTCCTAAGGTCTCAAGGTGTACTTTCTGTATGAATGGCTCCTAGACGGGAAGGTTTTCATATAGTCCTGGGTGTGCAGAACAGCAAATGCCTAGTGCCATCTACTGGGAGCACCTGCTCCTGCTCAGACTTGCTATCTTGTCTACAAAAAATGTTGTGGGCAAACAGTGCACTGGGTGTGCACACATTGAAACGTTTAGTCCTAACTTTAGACGAAAATAAATATTTTAAAAATACAATTTGGAAGAACAGATCCTCACTCCAGGTGCTAATATACAAACAGAAAAAGAACAAGTAAAAACACTTCACCAGCACAAGTGAAACTCAAAAGTGCTTACAAAATAGTAGTTCAAAGAAGGGACAGGTCATCTCTATTCTAAGATACCTCCCAATAGTATTTAATTAATTTAAGGGGGGGGAGGGGGAGGAGAAAAAAAATCCCTTGTTTCTGATCTACAACTATATATTAAATATAAATTATATGTTCCCTTGTGTTACTTTGTTCCTTACAGGAAGGACAGAGGTACCATTCCAAGCATAGAAATTGAAACAATACTTTCATTCAAGTCCTTGTCCTGCAAATATTTAATATTGTTTGAAAGCCCAGTTTACTGCTCTGACAGCACTTTGCTTCCTTACTCTGAGCATGGGTTCCAGAAGGTTAAAAAGTCTCATTCCACATTGAATTTGCCGCTGACTTAGAAGGTGAACAAGCTCCACACTGTCCCAGACTTGGTGAACACATGGCATGGTGGTATGGTTACAGGACTGCAATTCACACAGAACTGGATGGTGGGAAAAGTACTAGCTCAAGGTGTTGTATTATAAAAAACTCATGAGAACTTGGGTGTTTTCTGTATATTCAGAAGCCAAAGTCCCAGGGCATTGTGACATTTAAGCAGATGTTGGCTCTACATTTCCTTCCCATGTTTCATTTGATACATGCTATGCCATTTACTTGCAACCCCTTAAATGCACCATACACGAAAAAAAACAAACCAAAGGAAAGCAAGCCTATGTTAATTTTTAAGCATCTGGGGAATTTAGATTACTCTTAAAATATGTGAGATATGTGATTGTATATTATTCCACTGTTAGCAGATGAATTTGGGCTTATTATATATAAATATCGCTCTATATATATCTCTATAAAGTAGTCAGTCAGTGGAACTCAATCTATTAATGGTCCCACAGTTAGGGATCTAAGGGATGGGAATAAATAGTAGTGTTAACTTTTTATTCCAAAATGTGACTACTGGATTATGACAGAAAAACAACTTGATAAAATAGCTAATGCCGTGCTTTGGAAACAGGTACAGAACAGCAAAACCTCCCATGGGCTGTGTGTGTTTCTAGCTGGTCAGCTTGCAGATCTCCTTTTCAGAGTGGGAACAAAATGGCCAGAGACTGAGTGTTCCCATGTTAAGGTAGACACCAGCAATATGAGCACACATCAAAAGGTGCATAATGAGGGCTAAGGAAATTTGCTTACCCTATATTTTTAGGATTTTAAATCTGGCTCAGCAGCAAATATAACAGGAAACCGAGGTCAAGCTGACACAATGTGGGTTATTCTCTCTCTTCCTCAATATGTGTTTGCAGTTCCTATCAAGGTTAATGTGAGTTTTGTGCACATGTGGGGGAAATGGAACGTAAATGCTGCAAAAATTGGACTCAGATTTAGTTCAAATAAAGTCTAATAAGCTTTAGGAAAATCCATCAGCTTGAAAACTGATGTCTTATCACTGAAAAAAATCTTTAAAACATCACCTCCATATGCTTGCTAAGTCCAGGTCTGGGAGAAACTGCTTGTAACATTTTGCACTCTTGCAAACCAGTTGTGATTGTAGCACAAACACTCAAGCTGGCCCATTTTTGAGGCTTCAAACACAGATCAGCCAGGACTCTTATCTTTTTTATTTGGGCATCAAGAAAATTTCTAGTAATGTTCAAAATTAACTCAGTACAGCTTATATTTTCTCCCACATAGTGCTGTACACTGACATGATTACACTGACATTACAGACTGTTGCCGTTTAAGTGAAACACGAAATACTTAGGTTCAAGGTTTTCATGATATAATCAGTTCATCGAGATGGGGTCTTATGGCACCCTTCCAAGACCTAATGGACAAACCTGGACCTTACATGAATAGTGCAGCTGCACTAAATTGCATGTTTCCACTTAGTTATGTAGAGAAGTGTCACATAACTAAGGAATATGCTGTCAGAGGAATGAAAGAATTAAGTTTTAAATTCTGCACACTTTTTTGTACATGATTTTCAGTATAATATACTTGATTTAGAATAAAAATGTGAAAAGAAACACACAGAGTATAACTATAGTATACTGCTAAATATTTTGGAAAATATTTTTAAGTCCTATGATTTAATAGCAATCAACATGTGAAAATCTTTTAGATATTTTCCTTTAAAATTAGGAATGGCATTTAACAAAATATTTTCAGTTTAATTACACAGTTCTTGCCAAGAATTAGGAAAATAATGTAAAATTTAAGAGACAGTGTTTTGGACAAGGAAGTCGGCTTTTCCAAGCTTCTTAAAATCTCAGATATTAAATCCCTCACTCAACTCAGCGACTTCTACCAAAAAAAAAAAAAAAAAAAAAGCGAATAAACTTCTTCAAAGGAAAATTTAAACAGAACAACCCATAGCACATTGTTTCCTGCAGCAGAGACACCCATTCCTATAAGGGCCTTTATTATGCATGACACAACAAGCAGCACCCATTCAACCTGAGGGAAGCCCACAGGCTCGCAGGGCCACTGGCTGGCTCTTTGTCACCAAATGCAGCAGGTTGAATGCAGACATCACTGTGATATCCTCACCAACAAAACCAGAGGCAAAGAACAGGGGCAAGAGCTGAGTAGGGAAGAAAAAAAAAGAAAAAAAAAAAGAGAACAAATTAAAACATCAAAAATGTTAAGATACATTCACAGAAAAAACCCAATACTTAAAATTTTATAAGAACACCACATGGGAGCACAGTTCTAAATGCACTTTTTTGGTGCGTTTAACCCATTCTTGCTAGCCCACACCCCAATATCTTGATACATATTACACAGTATTCAGTGAAACCATTTTATATGCTACAAAGTGAGAGGAACTGGACATTTTTATACGGGGCATTCACAACAGCTGCTTTAGATACCCAACTGAGAGCAACCTGGGGTAGTAGCCTAGTCACAAGTGCAGGGGTACTAAGGAAAAAAAACCTTAGAACCTCAGCTAGATAGTAGGAATCCTGCTTGGAACACCCAGGAATGCTGGGCAGATCAAACTTGCAGGCTTTTTCTATTTATTTTATTTAAACCAAGATCACACTCCGCAACATTTCTGAATGGTGAATGCTGGAAACAAGTCATTGCTAAAAATTCTTCTTTTGATAACTTGTTTGAAGAATGTGACATTTCATTGTAATAAACTTGCCAGATATCTTAAAACCATGGCTTTTCAAAGGCAGGAAATAATTCATGCTGTAAACTGTCCATGAGATATATTTAAACAATCTTCCAGCTAGTTCAAATACAGCAAACAGAGAGATGGCAGTCATGAGATTTTATTTCAGAAGGGTTTAATGCACAAATACTAATTGTTCCATTCACCCCACAATGGGAAAGAGGAAATGCAGCTGCCTTATAGCCCAGCCATGCACAGCCACAGCTCACTTCAGGAGATTATGTGATGCGGGACTGGAGCCAATCCCCAACCGAAGTGGGTACAGAAACTCTCTGGGACTCTTGTGGAAGCAGGGCCAGGTCCCAGGCAGCTGTGGAGCAGCAGGGCAGGTCTCCCAGCCTCCTCTCAGTCTCGCTCTTTGGTCTGTGGCAGCCCAGGAGCCGCGGGGGCAGAGTCCGGCCGTGGCCCACAGCAGCGGCTGTGCCAGCGCGGGACAAACTGACCACGGTCTCGTTCTGAAGAACAAGGCTCTGAGAGGAAGGACACTTATGGAACACCCCAAACAGCTGCAGATACCCCATCCCTGACAGCATTCAGTGTCAGGATGGACGGGACTCTGAGCAACCGGATGTATTGAAGTTGTCCCTGTCCATTGCTGAGGGTTGGATTAGGTGGCCTTTAAAGGTCTCTTCCGAGCCAAACCGTTCTGTGATAATTCCAGGACTATAACAAGGACCCAGCCCCCAGCCGTACCCATTATCAAGCCGGTCTAGAGCGCATCTGACAGAAACCTGCCCGCATCCACATGCCTCAACTCTGTCAAAGCCAAACTCCCCAAACCAAACTCGCTTCGAGACCCCCGACACTTCCGTGCTGCCCGACGGCGGCGGGGTAGGGGGCTGGGCGGGCACTGCGGGGCAGGCAGCCCGTGAGCGCCATCACAGACACACAAACACGTCCCTGTCATTGCGGCAGCGGAGCCGCGTGAAAACCAGCGCGGGACCCTCCGGAGCAGACCGCCAGGAGACCAGAGGGTTGCGCGCAGCCCCGCCGCAACTCCGCCCTTGCCCCGCAGCCGGCACTGCCCGCAGCCGGCACTGCCCGCAGCCCCGTACCCCCGCAGCCCCG
>VZSE01003882.1:880338-898130 GCA_013398275.1 Promerops cafer
CGGGCAGCCCGCAGCGGCCCGCGCGGGTGGCGCCGCCTGGCGGCCGCTGCCCGCCGCACTCCTGCGAGCTGCTGCACTGACAGCACAGACGGACGGACGCTGCCTCCCTGCCCGCCTCCTCCTTCAACTGTAAACAACTTAAAGGAAATTATTTGAAATTCCCGATAATTATAAAATAGATCCTGGCCTCTTGAAAATGTCAAGTATGTCAGTGTTCACCAAAATGTTATTATTTACGTTCATGTTTTCATAAAGACTTGGAGGATATGCGAGTCCTGAGAGCCCAATAAAATATCACTGAGCATCCATGAAAGTATTTTACAGCAGTTAATCTAATTTATTCTTTTATTGCTGATGCTTTGATTGCTATTTCTATTTACTCTTACATTATAGCAATGCCCCGTAGTTCCAGTGGGAGGAGACTCCTGGTGCCGGGTGTGTACACACACAAAACCTGCTGCAGGAAGCTTACAGACCCCCATAAGAAGAGCTTGTGAAGAATCAGTAAAGAGAAGTGCAAAGTCAAACTCATTGCAATTAACGTGTTTGGTTTGGAGGTGCTTCACCCCACCCGCCAATTCCATGGGTACAAAGAACAGATTTAGGGAGAATGACAGTAACATTGGGACAGGTTCAAATCTTCCCTCTGCTTTCTTCTGTGGCGCATGCAAGCTTGACAATAGCCTTTAGCAGGCTCAGGTGATGTGTTTATGTCTCTGATTTACTTAAGAGGAACAGCCAGAGCATGACAAGAAACACAGGAAGAAGTCCAGAGAATGGCAATGTCATTGGTGAAGTGTCTGGAGCATAAGTCTGATGAGGAGTGGCTGAGGAAGCTGGGGTTGGTTAGCCTGGAGAAGAGGAGGTTTAGGAGTGATGTTATCAGTCTCTTCAACTACCTGAAAGAAGACTGTAGCCAGGTGGGGGTCAGCCTCTTCTCCCAGGCAACTAAAAGTAGGATGAGAGGATATAATCTTAAGTTACGTCAGGGGAGGTTTAGGTTTGGCATTAAGAAGAATTTCTTCACAGAAAAGATGATTAGATATTTGAATGGGCTGCCCAAGGAGGTGCCATGGTCTAGTTGACAAGGCGGTGCTTGGTCAAAGGTTGGACTCAATTTTTTCAGAGGTCTTTTCCAACCTAAATGATTCTGTGAAAACACCATCCTGGGAATAGATGGCTGGTGGTTTAAATTCCCATGCTATACAAGCCTAGCCCTCTATAGGTTAAGCAAAGCCCCCATGCTGGTGCTGGAGGTACCTGCCTGAGCCCCAAGGGACCCCAGCTGTACTGGCACAACACCTGACCTTGCCAGTGCTAGGGCCAGGTGGCCTGGGGACAGCAATGCAAACACGACTGTCACATGCCTGAGCCGCAGTGAGTAGTGCAGCGCTGCACCTGCACCACACAGACTTACCACCCCCATATCTTTATTGCAGTACTGCAATATGCCACTTTCCTGTAAGGACAGATGCTACATGAAGAGGTCAGAGCAGAACTCACAACTCAGGGAAGGGGATGATGCTTTTACACATCACTGTTTGGGTTTATTTTGGTGGATTGCCCTTTTTTAAAAAACACGTGCTGCGTGCTGTGCTGCCTGCAACACCCAGGACATTGTTGGCTCCTCCATGGTTGTCCCTGGGTGTCATCAGATCCCTTGGAGCCCCTTCACTACACTTCACTCTTTAACAGAGTACAACATGGATCTTCCATCTGTTTGGCTCTCATAAGATGGACACCATGCTCAGCAATAACTTGCAAATCTTGTAATTACAGATAATACAAATACAGCAGTAACTACGTCATTAGCTGGGTTTCAGCAGCAGTTTTCTAGGATACGCATTTTAACTCCAGGGAAGCCTTCCTTTTAGGAGCCTAAGGCTGGCAAATATTAAGGAGCTACCAGCTTTCAGGAGCTTCTATATTGTCCATTGAGGACATTCAGAAAACATAAGTTTGGCCCCAAAATTATTAGCTGTAAAGTAACATAGGTGGTCTGTCAAATTTGTCCTTCGGAAATTAAGAACTTTGTATGTACTCAGGTTATGTTTTTTCAACCTCTGTCTGCAACTAGAAAAATTTCTTTGAGTGAAGGGCAACTTGAGAGGTTAAATTCTGATATTACCATATCTTGTTTTTAAGAGCAGTAGGGGAAACATCAAAAGTCTCGGGAGCTCGTAACACTACTGGTTTAAATATTTCCATATCCAGTGTTATTTCTGAAAACTCAGGTCCAGAATTCCTAAAATTACATGAGAATCCCAGCTCTCACAAGAAAAAACATGAAGTTTTATCTCTTTACAAGTAAATTTTAAAAAGAGCCACAAATTCTTAAGGGAAGGATCAGGGGGGTTTTCTTGCCCCAATTATAAGACCTTAGTACTGTGAGGTTTCTACTTTTTTCCAATTTCCCTTCCCCCAGCCCCAAGTTTCTGGCCTCATTTGGAGGGCAGGAAACAATTAAGAGATAGGCACACGCTAGTCAGAGAGCCAGGCTCCTAGGCTCTTGTCAGGAATTCCTCTGTCACTAGAAAAAGCAAAGACCAAAAAAATTGCCACACTGAAGAAAGCCAAACAACTAGAAGTTAGAAAGAAGTAAAGGCCTGGGAGTCTACTGTGCTCAACTGTTAAATGAACAGTTTAATTTTTATCGGTATTTGTTTTGTAAAGATTTTTTTCAGTCCAGCAGTAAGTTTGAACAGTTGTTTTGCGAAGTGTTTACTTATTTATTTTGACATAAAGCAAACTATAACCAAATGTTTCCCTGACAAAACTTAGTGGAGTATTTTGTATATATATGTGTTTAAGTTTTAACATTTGGATATTTATTTTTTTTATTTGGCTTTTGCTCACCTAAAGCTGCTGCGAGTCAGAGTCAGCAGACAGGACAAATCAACTGCAGAAACAAAAGGTGCAGCCTAAAGACAGAACCACGTGAGCAAGTGTTTCAGTAGATAATGTCTTTCTGTGTCTAAACAATTATTTACTCCCTAGTCATTTTTCCTTAACACATTCTATGCTAACACCAAAGACCTTGGTCTGTCCTGCTTTCTGCACTGCGCTTGGTGGCTTTAAGGCACTTTACAGTTTGCAGGTAATGTCTCAGGTTTGACATGGTGTATGCTACGGTGCGGACAAAGGCAATGTTGAGTAGCTTGTAAGAGATGTTTAATAAACCATCATGAAGCTGCCAGCTGTGGCAGGAGACTGGAGTACAGGAAAACTTCTCAGCAGGGGCCTGATGACTGCTGGTTATTTATCAGCAAAAGAAGGAGCGAAGAGTTCCGGTTCCTACTCCAATCCAAGATCTCAAATCCTGAAACTAGCACCCTTTGCAGTGCACATAGTATTTTCATGCTTATATACCTCATTACCTGGGCTGTCCTAGTCTCCCAACAGCCTGAGAGAACCATGAGGAGGCAGCCTTCAGCCCTCAAAAAGCCACACATCCTGTGAATATGTATTTGTGCTTTATAATTCTATTTTTAGAGAACTACATGTTTCAATGCACCATACTGTATTGGAAGCATTTGGCACAAAGTAATAAAGGTAATTGACAAAAGTCTGGGAAAGGATAATTTAGGTTAGATGTTAGGAAGAAATTCTTCCCTGAGAGAGTAGTGAGACACTGGAGCAGGTTGCCCAGAGAAGTTGTGAATGTCCCATCCCTGTAAGTCGAGGCCAGGTTGAATGGGGCTCTGAACAACCTGGTCTAGTGGAAGGTGTTCCTGCCCACAACAGGGTTTTGGAAATAGATGATCTCAGTCCCTTCCAACACAAACCATTCTGTGATTCTATGAAATTTACCTTTAAAGAGGTATTTTAGGCTCTGGATTTTCATGTGCTTGTACATCTATTGACAATGCAAACTAGATGTCTTCACAAGTTTGTGATTTGCTATTTGCTATTAAAATATCTTGCAAAAGCTCACTGTCTGATGAGAATAAAATACTTTAATCATTAACAGCTAGGATAACGATAAAGACAATTATAAATTTAAGCTTCTCAAAGACTTATTGAAGAGGAATAAAGCATTCTAAATGAAATTAATTGCATTAACCTTACAGGTCTACAGAAGTACAGTAGCATATCAGTTGCATGCTTGTCAGCATATATTCCCCCTATACAATATTAGCTTCTCAATTACAGCCACAGAAATCTGAAGTATTAGACCTGAATTCCCACTTCACTTTTAAGACTCTCAGTTAAAGCATGTTCCCCTTAGCTGCTTGTGCTGGAATGTACAAACCAAATGGCAATCCTGTCTACTTTTAGGAAGTTTATATTGTGCCCTGATAAAAGAGGTAATTACTGACATACCTTGTAATATTTGAATGGAACACCAGGAAACATTAAGGTTTAAACTTGAAGCTAGTACTGCCATTAGAAAGGAGCCTAAACAGTGAAGTTCAAAACCTTTTTGTTTTCTTGAATTTTACATATTCTCTTATACTGGATTTTGTTAAACCCTTCCCAGAGCAACTGAAACTCCAGCCTAAAAAACTGTCCTGCAAAATGCAGTAAGACATTTTCAAGTACCAGTTTGGCTCACATATGCTTTAGGATACTGTCAGATCCAGCTGTTTTAATGGCCTTTACTTATAGGAATGATCATTTGCAAGGCAACCAGAGAAGTCACTAACTGTGGAGTCTATTCAGTGTTTCAGAACATGAACTGTAGCAGTTGTCCCTGCGCCTGCAGAGCCAGCAGGGCTGGAGGTGGCAGACGCCTGCCTGGGCACAGTAAGCGTAACACACACCACGGCTGCTCAAGCTCGAGGGGTGCCAAGGGCCTCCCCAGCCCCACGGCTTCCTCAGCTTCCTCACAGTGCCCACAGGCCAGTCCTCCTTCTCCTGTGAAAGGGGGTTATACAGTCCAGCCTATTGATGTATGAAAAGGTATCCCTTTCATATTCTAGCTGGGAAGCTTCAGCAGCAATGCCTTCTATATTCCTTCTGTTAATGGTGGGAGTAGGGAAGGAAGAAGAAAAGTCTAAAGGTTGAGATCAGACAAAAACCAGAGGAAAGCAGGAAAAGAGAATGAGCAAAAATGCTCATCTGTTCACACTGAGTCCCACTCTGTGATACACAATTGACAAGCATCGCCTTATGGACTAATACCCTCCAGACTTTATCCTAGGGATGCATAAAAGTTCCTACTGAGGTGAATCAGAGATATTTTTAGGAGTTCAGCCCTTAGTCTGAGCTTTATTACCCAGACTTCAGTCCTCCATGTAAGAGAGATGAGGTTCCCACAACAGATTTTAGATTATCATACAGCCTAAAATTATTATCTTTCCAATAAAATAATAATGAAAAATCTTGGAAAACAAACCAGATTCTGAAACCTCTGCACACAATTCAGCATAGTCTCACTGATTCCAACTGCTGACAAAAAGATATGCTATGTGAGGAGGCACCATATATCTGTGTTTCCGTTTGTATTAGAATGGTTCTCCAAAATAGAAAAGTTATTTATACTTATAAAGGAAAAACACTACATCTGAGCAGAAAACAAAGATGTATCTTTAATTTTCATCTAATTGCCAGATTGAGCTAACACACTCTCTAGCAACAGCTGCCTAAAATGGGAAGCTCACTATCTCCCACAGGAATAACCTTTTCTGTAAGCTGAACTGGCCACTGCATTGTTCCCCTCTCCCAATAGCAAAAAAACCAGCTTGGCAACAACCAGGCTGGTGTGACTAAAGCCCGAGGGTGTGTCCAGGGGCCAAATTTAAAAAGCCTAAGAAGTGAGAAGATAATCAAAACAAATGAGTTTTTGAAGGCTGTAACCTCCCAAAAAGCAACAAGGGGAAAGGCATATTAATGGCTCCCTGTTCGGCAACTGGCTCCCATGAACAAGAAAACTGTGGGCTTGATTTCTCCTTATTTTACTACTAACATTTACACACAGTGATACTGATCCCCTCTAAACAACCAAAGGATGTGGCCTGTGGGGATGAGTATGAGCAGAGGAGGGAGGCAATTGCTTCTGCTTTAAGTAGTACAGAAGAGGGTCCTTGCTCAAGGGACTCTCACTTGGTCCTTAGGGAGGGTAGTAAAATGGAAGGAGATTTCATTAACGTAGATACAAGACAGCACAAGCCTTGTGAACTACAGATGAAATGGGAAAAGTGAAACTGCAGAGAGACACAAAAAAGCAGCGACCTCATGGAAGGGAAGAAACAAGACAAGTAAGGAGTCCCCAAGCCTGGGATGAAAGAGGATTCTTGGCTAAGAGCAGAAAACAGTGAGTCTCTCAGTCTTGCAAGTGCTCATACATCTGTCATTTGCAGATTGTTTCCCAATAGTTACGACTGGCAATACTTCCCAAAGGAAAGTAAATATAGGTCAGCTGGGATTCCCCCCTACTCCTGCTCCTCCCAGATCTGATGCACTAAAATAGTCCTGAGCTGCACTTTCATTTTCCCTGACTTGGTAGCCTGCCAGCATACAGCACATTCCTTTTACGGCAGCGAGTTTATAACTACAACAGTCATAAACTATTCTTAAATGGGTCTTTTCCGAGAATCATGATCCTTTCAACATCTTGAAAAATTTCTCATCTTTTCCATTCCAGGCAGTCTTCTCCAGCACAGCAGTAAAGAAAGATTTAATTGCTTCTGGTCCTCAGATGATGAGATACAAGTGTTCTGGAAATAACCTTTTAATTTAACAATTCCTACTGGCAAGTTCAAAAGCTTTTTGTGTTGCATACCAATAAAGGATTCATTCTCAATACTAAAATTAAAAAAAATTTAAAACTTCTGGGTTACTGCTGTGAATAGAACTATCCAAGGGGTACCCTAGCACTTGAAGACATGAAACCCATTTTTGCTATCAGTTTGGTTTGATTAGGTATGTCTCCCTCTCCACCACTGTTTGCATTGTCAAGCTTACTAATACAGCAGAGATAACAAGCTTTCTATTCTATTTTTAATTTGGGACAAATCCCATGCATCATGTTAAATACTATTTCCTTTTATAGCAATGAACAGAAGCCCTTCAACAGAAATTTCTATTCTGCTTTTCTGAAACACCTTTCTATTAGCTTTTACATTTCAATGAAAAAAAAAAAAAAGGCTTATTTTGAAGATTAAACAAATACATCATTTGGGATTGGCGTTTTTAAAAATTGTGTTACACATTACTCTGTAACTCAGCAGACTTTTTCCTCACCTTACAAGGATTATTTGCCCAAGTTACAATACTCAATATATATGTGAAATGAGCAGTTTCTTTTAGTTAGAATATCTCAAAAATGAAGCAAAGAGAAAGCCTCCAGCTAACCGGTATGATTTAAGTGGACTTCAAACCAACACAACAGAACAGTACACTCTTTTCAAAAGAGCATCGTCCCACTCGCTGTACACTGAGAGGCGTGCAGACCAGCCCTGCAGTGGTTTGCTTGCTGAGCGCGCACTCCCGACCCGCAGGCACACACAGGCTGAGGGAGGGATGAAGGAAGCTGCCACTTCTGCTGCATGGAGAAGCTGAATTCTCAAACATCACAGACCACGTAAATTTGGTGATTGTCTTTTATGAGGCACTGTAAGGAAATGTACAAATGACACTTACTGGTCCACGGAAGGAGACAAAGTCCCTGAACACATCAGAGCCGAAAGAGTTGTGGTTCCAGACATGGTTTTGCCCTGCAGTTTAATGAGTTCTGACTAATATCTGTACCAGGGAATAGAAACTCCCAGCACTCCCTGCCACAGCAGGAAACTAAGGCATTCTCAATGGATGCCATGGAGTTATCACAGTGTATATAGGAAATTACCAACAAACAATCAATAGGTCTATTGTCAGCAGATTATTAAGATATTTAATACTCTTTTAATTGAAAAAGTGGTTAGTGCTAATATCTGCCTACATGTATATGCACATCATGTGCCTATAGATGCCGTGCACCCTGCTAGAAAAATAAACTTCCAGTGCAAAACACACATTTGTCTTGTTTGTGTAATTTCATTCACTCTGCACAAGCCATTTGAAAGCTGAATTATCTCCCTGTATTTGTATTATTTCCTACTTGAGAAAATATAATTTTTATATCAGACTCTGAACCAGAGCTGAGTATCTTGTATTTTGTAAAAATGTTTTTAAGTAAAGGATTTATAAAATTTAGTTATGATCTCTCTGCCAGATAGCATAACTTCATCTCAGAGCAATTCAGGCGGTGGTTTCTTTTCTTATCATCCCAGCTGCTCGAAAAGCACTTCGAGTTAAAGACATCATAGCTGCCAATCTCTCCCCAGCAGTCTCCCTTAAATGGAAATTTTCCACGTGGCTTTCTCTACAAACCAATACCGCTCCTCACCACCGAGCGGTGCCAGCTGCCTTTGATACAATCGCACACTGCACAGCCCCGTGAGTTGTCCTTCAAACAACATCCTCAGCACACACAGGTCTACGCATATGTCAACAGAACAAAAGCATCCTTAAAAAATGTACCTTTGATCACATAGATTGTGTCACGATGGTATGTAGAGCAGCCTTATAAATATACAAGAAAACCTCAGCCTTTTATCCAAAAATATTTTTAAAAAATTACAGCATATAGAAGGTCTGACATTGCACAAGTAAAAAAGAACAAAAAAACCCCAAACAAACATAAAAGAATGCCTTACATATTGCAATAGGAACATTCATCCTCCAAAAACCAAAGAATCTTTATGCAGCTGAAAAAAACCTCAAACATCCAATACATAACAAAATAAAATATCAAGTAAAACAGAAACTCCTAAGTCTTCTCTTGTCAAGGCTGTACTTTTATTTTTATAAATAGCAGCGAGAAGACACCATAGCAAGTAAGGAAAGAGTATAACGTAAGCTTTGAGTGAATACTGAATGTCAATGACTGAAAAGTGAGAGAGCAAGGAAAACTATTTCTGTCCTAAAAACAATAAATTTGACCCAAATATAAAGACCACTTGATTTTAAACCACTACCCAAATTTTCTGCCATTTAATAACCAGGATTATATGTACATCTACCTGTATTTAGGTAATTACAGGGATGAAAACATTTATTCAAGGCTCTCCTTCTTACAAGAGAAAACGTCATAGAGCCATAGAATCACAGAATGGGTTGGGTTGGAAGGAACTTTCAAGATCATCTACTTCCAACTCCTCTGCCATGGGCAGGGGCACCTTCCACTAGACCAGGTTGCTCAAAGGCCCATCCAGTCTGGCCTCAAACACTTCCAGGGATGGGGCATCCACAGCTTCTCTGGGCAACTCCTTCCAGTGCCCCACCACCCTCACAGTCAAGAATTTCTCTCTAATATCTAATCTAAACCTACTCTCAGTTAAAAGCCTGTAATGTCACTCCAGGGCCCTGTAACAAGTTCCTCTCCAGCTCTCTCGTAGCCCCATCAGGTACTGGAAGGGGCTCTAAGGTCTCTCCAGAGCCTTCTCTTCTCCAGGCTGAACCACCCCAGCTCTCTCAGCCTGTCTTCATAGAAGAGATGCTCCAGCCCTCTGAATACCTTCCAAACACAAACTTTTCCAATGAAAAATCTTACGTGGATTCTGTGAGCTGAACTGTGATTTTCACTCCAGTGCAGTTTAAAAATCCACAAACATAGCATTTTATTTTTTTAATTAGCTAAATGTATTTAAATTGTCTGTGCAGCACAAAGATCTGCACCTTTAGGCATCCTAAAGCTGTTTTTCAAATCTTGAACAAAAGAAGTATTAATTCTAGGAAAATTTGGTTAAATTATCCCTGTTCTCTTCAATTCTCTTTGAAGTGTCCAAAACAAAAAGGTGTCTCTTTCACCTCTTTTAATTGATTGAAAATACTTACTAAACTTTACATTTTTGTCAACCCACATTTCCCAGCCCTAAATGCATTCAAAAGGCAAAAATACTCATCCTATGCCCCTCCAGCTGGACTTGCAATAAACATGCAAAACCTTTTCTGGAGGGCAAAAAGCACTTACCTTCGGAAAAAAACCCATAAATATTTTCTCCTGCTCTGTTAAAGCAGATTTACAGCAGTGCCAGGCCTGGCAGCAGCCACACAGGCATACGTGGAGCCCCCCCAGGCAGTGCTGGTGCAGCTGGGGTGGCACAGGGCAACAATGCAGCTACCAGCTTCCTTCTCCTCTTCCCTCAACCTTCAGCTACTTTCAAGGCTTTGTAATTTAGCTTTCCTGTGGATCAATATTCTAAGATAAATGTTGACGTTTTCTTTGCATAATCTGTCCCTAAAAGTGACATCTGTTCCACTTCCTTCAGCAGAGGGAGCAGCAGCCACCCGCAGGCAGCCCCCCCGCCACAGCCTGCTGTCAGGAACTTCATTAAGCATTGCCCCAAAATACAGTTTGTTTCTGTCCTACTTGGACTCGTGCTCCAAAAAAAGAAAAATTCTGCACATAAACCATCAGGGCCCCTCTTTTCCATCTTGGTCCTGATATTTCACACCACTCTGAGACATTAGAAATTCTTCAGCAACTCAGCCATGCCCCCAGAGCATCCTCTGACCCCAGCACAGGGCCCTTCTGTAGTTCACTTCAGCACATCTCAGTGAGAGCTTTCAGCATCCCCTATCAGGATAAAACAATGAAAGACATGCCAGCTCTATGTCCACCTGAAGTGTTTTTAAATAATAATTACTGATTAGAATTCTGATATGTTTGCTCAGTATGTTATTTTTATAGCCTTGGTACGTATGTACAGAAAGATTCACATCCTCTTACAGTTATCTATATGTTTGAAAATTCTATGCAGTTGCTCGGCAAAACAAATAAGGAAATTAATAAACCATAACCTATAATCAGTTAAGCCCATCTGCAAATTTCACACTTTGTAACCCAACACAAAGAAAATAAAACCAACACATCAGATTATCAGGTTGGAAATAGGACTGTTTAAGAAACAGCAGAGGCAACTGCCTGAAGTAGTTGGAGTGACTACTTTGAAATTTGAAATCTGTTGTGCAGACCTTGTTGTGCACAAAAACTCACTGGAGCTTCCAAAGCTACTTTTCTTTTTTTTTAAGAGAAATCTTTATCAAAGTCTATCAAGCTTTCCATCTCATTCTTAGGAACTGCACCTCAGGTACTTTAGCTGCATAAATATGAGACTATCAGAAATTAGGCATACTAATGTTGAACACTATATTCCAGGATGATGGAGCTGTCCTGTGTGCCTGAAACTTTTCCCTGAGGTTGCTCCTCCTCTTCTGACAGATTAATAAATTTATCCTAAACGTTTGGGAAACAAGAAGGGAAATTGTTCAGTAAAAGAGCATGTACCTTGGAGAATTTTTGAAAAGTTTTTGCCTTTACAAAATCTCAAGAGGAATAGGGTAATATCCATTTTTTAAAAGGAAGAAAAGACTGACTGGTGAATTACATGGCCATAAATCTATCTTTAACACACAGAAAGCTTTTGAAACAAAATACTAAACAATCCATAAACAGGCAACGAAAATTATAAAGCAGTAAGCCACCATGATGAGCTTGCCAAAATCTAACCCCATAACTAACATACTTTCCTTCTTTCCTTGTACTCTACAGGCAGAAGGAAAGCAGCAAATCAAACAGACCTCAAATGTAAAATACTTTTAGACAAAGCAAACTGGAAAAGCACTTTTCTTTTGGATCAAGGTCCTGTATCACAGGTGCAGAGCTGCTTGAATAAACACATTCGTTCAGCGCTTCTCCTACTGACCAGGGCCAAAACCCAGCAAGCAGTCCTACTAAAACTGCAGAGACACCAACCTGCAAGGAGTGTGAAACACCCTGAAGAGCTGAGCAGAACTCAAGATGGTCTTAATAAATTGGAGAAATGGTCAAAAAACAGCAAGATAAAATTCAGTACAGCCAAGTACAAAGAATCGCATTTGGACTTTAAAAGAAATTTTCCAATGCACAAAATAATCAAAAGTAAGAATGCCAGATTAGCAGCAGTACAGCAGAAAAGGATGTCAAGGTTACAGTGACAATAAATTGAGCCAACAGTGTGAAACTATTAAAAAAAAAAAAGAGGCAGATAACGATCTGGAGCTTATTAAAAAGAGAAATATAATACATGACAGGAGGGACTGGGGAGGAAGTCTGGTCTGCTCAGTAGCAGTGAAGTATCAGTTGGAATATGCTTCTGGTTTGGGGTGTAGGACAGAGACAGTTAAGGAAAGCCCAGAGGAAAAGTAAAAACAAAAGAGTGGTTCAGAAAGCCAAATCCCTGCGAAATTTTTTAAGCACTTGGCTTGTTTAGTCTACAAGAGTGATCGTGGAAATGGGATAATGCTCTGAAAATCTTCCTCTCTTTTAAAATAGCATTACATCACTCAGCTATTACACTGTCTTTATTTCTGCCACAGTTATTACTTGACTGTCATTAGAGCAAAATGTACTGGTCTGTAATTTGTAGGTAATTGAGCAACAAAAAGGGCTTGTTTTTCCCCAGAGAGCTACCGTATGTCACATTTTAAGACTTCATGGGAAGAGCCTAGAGATTTACGAAATATTGTAATCCTTCCCAGCATGGTTCAACAACTGCTAGAATAAATTGGTACAAACCAGCACCTCTTTCAAGTTCAGAGGTGAGTAGCAAAGCTGCCCTGTGTTTTTGGATGAGGGATGCCAGGTAGCAGTTTAGGTACCAGGAGCATATGGTGGGTCATTCCCCAGTGAACCACTAATTTGCTTCAAGATCTGGTCCCTTTTGTGAGCTTGCCTTTAAGTAAAAGCAGGAGTACACAGAACAAGCACGTACACAGACAATTTAGTATCTTTCATGAAAAGAGATGTTAAGATGTGTGCTGTCAATAGTGTATTTTTCCACCGTGTACACACAAGATCTGATGAAGCACTGATTTTAATTCTGAAAAAAAAAGAAAAAAAAAAAAGAAGATACAGTCTAAAAGTACATAGCAGTCAAATATTAAGGCTTTGACCAACAGGGCTGATATTCCTTTTCTGCAGCCATTCAAAAGCAGAGATGATAATGCTATAGAAAACCCAAATAATTTTATTTGTGGAGTTCCTGAATTTGCATCTCAGGGCTGTAACTTCACACAGTTGACTGATCCACCTCTACTTTTCCACCTGTCCCTGAGCTGGCAGCCAAAGCATCTGCTCCTGTCTTATTCCTATCTCTCTCTCACACTTGTGCTATGGCTACTGACAGTGCTGTTGGTGTGCAGGAGTGGAAGCCCAACCAATCTGATCTGCAAGCCTTGGTTTCAGCATTGTGCAGACTGGGTCAGTGCACTACTGAATCAGCCATTAGTACAAATTTGACTTGAACTGAGTGTAAGCTCTGACTGTTCATCATCAGGACACATTAGGATGGATCTGCGTTGGTTTTATGTTTCATATCAAGCTTCCTCCCAGCAGCAGGATGGTGACAATCAGACCCAGGTGGCAAAGCCCACTTGTATGTTCAACCATATTTCTTAGCCAACTGAGCAACTTTATATCAAGCCAATGCTTGCTCTTGAACCAGCTGCAGGAAAGCCAAGGCCAGACTCACTGTGCTGCATGCACTGAGACATCCACACAGCTCCCACCCATCCACCCACACTGAAGGCCCTCAAAGTTGTTAAAATCACCTACACTCTCTGTGCAGGCAGCTGGAACAGCCTCGCCTGCAGATTTCCCTGAGAACCACGCACTGGGGAGTGGATAGGAACAAGAACAGGGCAATCCCTCAGCCAGAAGGAACACTTCGTGAGCTGTTTCCTTTTGGCAACGGCTGGCACAGACCACTTCCCCAGGAAGCTGCTAAGGTTCCATGTGTTGAATTTTTTTTCCATTTTCATTGTGTGGTGAGAGTGAAAGTGGTGGCATTTGGCAGCTACATTCCATCAGCACTATTGTTATTCCCTGGTAGTAGGGATTTGTTTTCCATCAGGTGAAACGCAAAGGCGTTGTCCCTTTTTGGAAGAACACAGAGCTAAAGAGACCCGTGGGGAAATACTTCCAAATGCCATGCATGACATTACTCTTAAAATTTCTTGGATGAGGTTAACACTTCCCAACAAAACAATGAGTTAGCACGCTATGTACATTTTGCTAAGCTGCTGCCCACAGTTCAAAGAAATCATCAATCCTGATGTTCAGATGCTACTGAAAGGAAAAAGCAAACTAAGGACCTCTGCAGAAGTCCTGTCCTTAGACTTTGACTGTGCAACACTCAAAAGCTGAATCATGTTTAAATCCAAAACTTTCTGGAAATAAAGAAGTACTTATGCTATTAATTATTTTACAAAACAGTGCTAAACTATAATTTAAGTCTGAGGACAGCAAAACTGTGTTAGCACCTTATAAGTGTAAGTATTGTTCTTGCCTGTTTTGGGCTAGTATTGTTCAATTCCTCAGATCTTAAAGTCCTTATTGCAAAAAGCCTCTTTATTCCCAGTTCCAGTTGCTAGATTTTGTGGTTTTCAGATAATGCTGAATTGAGGTTGCTAAATGAGAACCCGAAGCCGGAGCTAAGCAGATAAATTATAATTTTCAATTACTTCACCATAGATGGGGTTCCCAAAGAATTCTTCTACCCTATTTTCATGCAAAAAATACAGATCAGCATCTTCACAGACTAAAGACAGAAAAAATCCCTGTTAAAATACACAGTGTCATTCCTCAACTTCTGGTAGAAGTTAATAATGAGGTATGTGTTTCCTTACTTTACTTAAGTGGTTAGTTGAAAATTACTTTAAAAACACTGCTAGTTGGTTATACATTCACAAATTACCACAGAGAAGGACTTACATCTTTAGTTTTGTGCTTTTTTTTTAAGCTAGTACATGTTAATAGATCACTGAGAACCAAAGATCCTTCTGAAGGAAATGAAGCCACTGAAAAGATAACAATAAATCCTACCAAAGCAAGGTGAGTAAGGGAAGGGAAAGTTAGCCTGTAGCCACTTCTTACTCTCTGAGACACAAAAAAAATTGCCCCAAAACCTCTCAGGTTTTTTGTTGTTCTGTTTAAAAGATCTCTGTTTTATGTGGAGAAAGTAACCTTGAAATAACTCCATGTATGGCCATGATTACTCCTGAGCAAGAAACACACTATTTCTGTCTAGCCTTGTAGTTTGTTCCAAAATAAGCATACCAACTTCAGAGTTACTCAGGGAAAGATAAATCCACACCTGACTCTGTTTGACTGTAAGTCCTAATTACAACATCATAAACACACCAGGAATTTGAAGGTCCATTTTTGTGGGGGTCTTTTGGCTAAGGAACCCTTAAACTAGAGCTAGACCCAGTTATAATTAGGCAAATGCTTATCCCACTTCCCAATCAGTTAAAGCCTCCATACTTGAAGTTCATACATAGCCTGGGTGCTACCCAAACTGCAGCTTTTAACGAAAAAGAAAAATAATAGAAAGGGGAAAAGAAGGTCATATTCCCTACCTATGACTAATATAATGCTGCAGGTAGCTTAAGAGTTGCTCTGTAATGAGGACACACTCCCTTGAATTATGCAGCTCAACAAAGCTATCTCCAAATTAGATGGCTTTACTGCATTGCTGGCTTGTAGCAATGCCAGTCAGATGCAGACAGGCAGACTTCTTAACCTTCTGTCTGAGAAGATTAAATCCTTAACAGCGTGCTCTCTTCTCTCCCCTTACTGACTCTTATTACCCCACCTTTTAAAATAAGTAACAAAAGAACCGTTAACAATCCACCTAATAGAGCAATTCTGTTTTCTTGCATTTCTAATGTAATAAATAGGCTGGATCTCCAATGATACAGAAACAAGTATCAGCTTACAAAGCTGACAAAACATGAGTAGGTAAACAAGATCCTCCCATACCTTCATAAATAACAGGGCAAAGGACCAAATACCTCCCTCACGTGCAAGCTGGCCCTTCCTGAACAGCTGTAAGGAATTCTTATTGTATGTACAAACAGAAAAGAAGAAATTCTTACAGTATGTTCTGACATAAACATCTGAATTAACTAACCCCTGTGAGAGTGTGTAACTGCTACCACTTGGAAAAATGAGCAAGGTCATTCAGTCAAAAGACTTTATTTTTGTCTAGGATCAACTGCTTTATATGGCTTTGCTACCAAATATAGAAACATTACCCCATCTACAAAGACACTATTTTTAAAGATTGCACTTTTGGAAGAACAACAGAATTGTTTTTTCATCCTAAAAGATGTGTTTTTTCCTCCTAAAAGATGTGTTCCAAATGTGTATTGTTAAGACCCAAGGTACATCAGATGGGAAAAGGACCAACCAACCACATTCTGGACTGAACTATATATTAACTCCACTAATTTTACTGGTATTAACAAAGCAATGCAGAACTTTATTTTTTTTTAAATCCTTTTTTAATCTCAGAATTCTAGGATTATTTAGTAACTCTGGTTAAGCTGCCAACCACATTTAATTCCCTACATAAATTTTAAAAGACAGTTGGAAAATACTGTTCTAAAATAAGCCATGTCTAAAGCTAGGCAGGCAATTCTTTTAGAAACTATGAGCAAACGTCTGATTAAGATGACAAGCCACATGGAAACTACTCCCAGAACCAGACTCAAAGGGCACTGTTACCAACCAAATTTGGCAGACAAGGAATCATGACGAACTGCAAAGGCACGCAGCAACGTAACAAAAAGTTGGGAATCATCAGCAAATAAGACAGAAAGCACTTGTGTCTACTCAGCAAGGGCAAGAACATAAGCAGGACAAATTCTAAGCATTCATAATTCATAATTCTGGATTCAGATGAGTGGCACTGTGCCACAGTGGGAGTGGAGATGGCTGCTCCATTTACAGGTGACTTGCCATAAGCAAGCCTTATCAGTAAGGCAAAGAATCTGGATATTGCAGATTTGTCATTCTGATTTTATCTGTCCAGAGAGCACATCTTCAGAACGGTTTTAATAGTAACAACAGAGAAAGAGCTAAAAGCATGACATATATAATGTAAGGCTCTATACTTTCTTAAATGCTGTGTTTAGGGTCAGAACACTCACAGAGACTAACTTACAGCATTTATCACTAGGTAACAGTTGACATTCAGCCTTATCTGTCGATAACTACTGTTAGATTTGGCATTTTTAATATACAGCTATGCTTAAGATCACTGCTTTTTCAGACAGTCTCTGTGCTAAGAGGGTGATGACTGAAAAAGCTCAAGCAGAAAAGACAGCATTTATAGCTAATTTGTCAAACACTACAGGAAGCTTAATTAAATCTCATTTCTGTTTCCAGGAATGTTACGATGCACCAAGTACAGCTACATCAACCTGGGCAGGGGATCCTAAGAAATAAATTATACTTTATCCTTTGCATCGATTGTATCTGCCAGAAGAATAACACCAAACAAACCTAGTCAGCGAACACACTGAGCTTCCTTAGAAAAACACAACTAAATTCTGAACTCATTTGTGAAGTTTAAGCTGCTGTTTTGACCCAGCGCTGCACAATTTACCGAGCTGGGGATCGCGGCTGAACTGAACTCATTACGTACTTGGCCAAGCGCTGCTTCCCCGAGCCAGCTATTCCGCTGTGCGCCCCGTTTGAGTCAGGAGCTCCAGCTACAGCGCAGGACACCCGGAGCCAGGGGCTGCGCCGCGCCAGGGTCCAGCCGCTGCGGCGGCGACACGACCGGCACAGCCAGGATGCGGCCGGGATGCGGGGGTGACGAGCGCTGTCAGGAGCGCGCTCCGTGACACGGGGACCGACCCGAGCGACCCCCGACCCCAGCCCCGCTTTCGGCCGCCAGCAGGGCCCGCGGGGTCCCCCTCAGCGCCGACCCGCTCCCCTCCGCTCCCGCCGCAGCCCCGGCAGGTGCGGCCCGGCCCGG
>VZSE01003882.1:898166-940543 GCA_013398275.1 Promerops cafer
GCGGGGAGCAGCGGCGGCGGCGCAGCGCGCATGGGAGCGGCCCGAGGGAGCGAGCGAGCGGCCCCGGCCCCCCCGCCCCGCGGGAGCGCAGTGACGGGCCCGCCGCCCGGGGAGCATGACGGGAAATTCCTGGGCACCGGCGGCCAACGCCAAATATGAACATGGAGCCGGGAGACTCCCGCCGCACGCCCGGCACCACCCGGCAGCGCGGGGAGGCGGCCGGGACCCTGTCCCGTCCCGCCGCCGCGGCACGGCCGAAGTGCCCTGTCCTAAAGGGTTAAAGGGTGCGCTTCGGGCAGGCCGACGAAGCAGCTCCTCGCCCCTTTAAAGAGACGTTCCTGCCGTGCCAAGGAGAGCCCCGGCCGGAGTGCTCCGGCCGAGAGGAGCCAGCCCTGCCGTGACCCTCAGCTGCCTGCGCGGCGCCGGCCGGCAGCGGGGACAGCGCTGTCAGCGCCGCGGCGGCTCCGGCCCGCGGCTCCCACTCGGGGCCAGCTCCTGACCATCAGCGGCCGCGAAACTATGGCAGCGCTCAATGACCACCGCGCCTAGCTTCCAAAAAGGAGGGAACTGAACGACATCGAACTTCTTCCTCCTCCTGCTCCCCTTCCTCACGGGACATGTATACATGTATATTTACATTCATTTGTCCTGCAATGTGTAGGGACTTACACACCCTTCTTTGTTCCTCCTACCCCCCAAACCTTCAACCTGTCACTAAAACAGTTCTCAAACAGCATAAGATAATGACAGGAAAAACAGCCAATCTCTTCTGTTAGTCTATCAAAATCCTTTTGATGACTCTTTCTGCTTCAAAATACAAGAGGCTGAACTGTCTTTTAACAGAGGAGACAACATGGCATGTCCACGCCCTAGGAAGCAAGCACTGCACTCCCTGTGTACAAAATCAGGACAAAAGTCAAGCTGACAGTTAAGTGAAACTCGGCTGTGTGTGTGGGCTCATGGCAGCACCTGTTCACATCCAAACAAATACTAAAAATTAGTTAGGTGGCTGTAATAAATTACTCTCCCTCTCCGCCCCCAGATGAGAAAAGCATTTGAGTCAGAGACACCCAAATATCTAGAAGGTGAGACACATATAAAAACCCCTAATAAACCTTTAATTCGAGTCTTGTTTGGTTTTTTGTTTGTTTTTACAGGATAGGGTGACAAGTTACAACAAACATCTGATTTTTCTCAAATGTTCAGATATTATACATATTCCCCTGTCTTGCAGGAAGGGATATCAGTCAACTTAACAGTTTAAGGTAAAATAAGCTGCATAATAGTACATATTACAATTAAAATGTACAGTGTTTACAAGAAATATATCTTAGAAGCAAGATAGATGCATTTGCATCGAGGCGACCTTTTAAAATGCCACAGCTATTTTTACATTCACTCTTGCAACAGGTCACAAGATGGGGTCACTAAAGTCAGGTTAACAAATCACTATGATGCACATCAAATACAACAAAATTAGTTTATATACATATATATAATACATATACATGTATATTATACATATACATATATGTATATAATAAAACTCATCAAAAATCTACCAGACCTGGCACAATCCACTTACCCATCAAAAATATGTACTTGTCCTTGGTAAGTAGAATTCTGCATGGCTGATTATATATTATATATACTCATTCATTAGCATCTGAGACATAAAACCGAGGATTTAAAATTTTTCGGTTAACAAACTCTCCAATAATAAACATGGTGCCCACAAAAGCACAAAGGTAAGGCACAATAGGATTTCCTGTTGCAGAATAGTGTGCATCATGTTTACTTAACCGTAAGAAATACGTGCATTATTTGTGCAAGTTCATGCTGCAGATCCATCATATCTACAAAGTAAAGTGAGTCTCAGTAAAATTTGTGGGACTGGTGTGCTTCCAGTCTCACCTCCTACAGGATGTTCAGCTGGATAACTAGGTAAAATTGTTGTAGGAGTGGGGATTAGTAAAGCCAATAATCTTAGATTTTCAACTAAGCTTCTCAGCAACAATTTTGTACTTCTAGGTAAACATTTGTAAATTGACAAGGTTGGAATCACAAGATTTACTGTCAGCTTCGCTAGTTTGCATGAGCCAAAATTGTTGCAAGGAAGTATGTTCCTTTTAAAATTTTAACAGATCATTTGTTCATTAAAACATGTTATAATGTACTGGGAATGTCACTTAATCCAATGGTATCTTGTCACAGCCCTGACACTTGTAATAATAAATACAGCTTTTCACAAAATATTTTTTCAGTATCTGCCAATTGCTTCTTTATTGCTCACAAATTTGAATTCATTACAATTGGTATCAGACCTTTCACACAAAATCAGTCAGGTATTTTATATAAAACCTATAAAAGATATTTAACCTGTATCCAACACTTTTAGGTATTTGGCCTCTTGACATGGTACAGCCAAAACCATATAAAACAATAAAATTCCTATTTTTGAATAAAATAGGAAGCTTATTTGCTGCTTCAATGCAGACATCCTCACAGAACACAACCCTTTTTGCCACCACCAGCATTTACATTTATATACAAAACCCAGTACATCTGCAATCAGTTCATCTTCCCTCATGTTGATATGCAACCACTAATGCCAAATTCACTTTCCCCGTACCCCAGCTGCAGAAAAAGATTCTTATACAGCAACAAAAAACTAATATTGAATGCATTTTTTTTAACTTATTCACCATCAGGAACTGTAGGTTGCTTGTTACAAAATACCCACAAGATTATTTCACAGGAAACTATGGAAATACAGGAAGTCTTCTTTTCTCCATGCTTTTGTATTATCAAAAACACTTCTTGGTGCAAAAATACGTCACCACATCTGCAAATGTATAATGAAATTGGTATTCCTCATGCAAAACTTATATGCATTGGTCTACTATAGCCCCGGAAAACTTTGTGAAGCAACTTGTTTTTCTTTTTCGTCAGCTCAGTATTACTGCCTCATTGCTAAGTCCCTTTGGAAACAAGACTTCTGGAACGTTCAAACTTTTATTTAATTCTTTAAAGTATTACATACAAAAAGCACTAAAAAAGGAAGACGGCAGCCAAACAGGAACATTCCTGTTGCAAGTAACAGTCCTAGCAGTTGTAGAAAGCTTTCTCAGGAACTTCCCTGAGAATTAGTTGTGCCTGTCCGAAGACGCAGATGTGACATAGAGTTCATGTGTTTGTTTGATGGCTTCAGTGGAGTGTTACAAGTAAGAGCCTGGGGAAAACGATGATGATACCGATCTAGTCGCAGGTATTTTACTGTTACCAGCTTTCCTATGAGGCAAAGAAATAGGAAAAGAGAAACATTCTAGTTCAGTATTATTGCATTTTGCTTCAGGATGCAAAACACAAATATGTCATTACATCAAAATTAGTTTACCCTTTTTTTTTACTGCTCAATACAAAACATTTCACCATTTAAAAGAACTCCAACTGTACCCATCTTTTGCACCCATGGGTAATTTCTACCCATGATTTGTTATAAACTCCCATTCCTTACCATCAAACCAAGAGCCATGTAATGCCTTGAAAGCCTTTCCAGCATACTCCGGGGAGAGACACTTGACATATACACAGCCCTAAAGTAAGAGAGAGAGGGGTTTGGGTTTTTTGCAAGTCCAGCTGAAAAGGATGTACAAAATATTAAGATGTTACTGGAAAGACACTCACCTCACGTGAATTTTTGTCTACGGCAATATGAACAATTCCATCATTATCACTGCATTTCTCCAAGATTGCTTCTTGAATTGCTAGGTGCCAGTGATCACCTATTTCCCTAGGCAAACAATGAAAGATTTAATGGATTACATAATTTTTTAAACATTCACAATATTCTTGTACTTCCTCATGGAGTCTGGTTTCTCTGTAACTTGACATAATTTTCTGGTAAATGCCTCTGGGACAGATACAGTACTTTTCCTACTGAATACACTGTTAATTGGCTCCTATAGTCCACTTCAGAAAATTCAACCCTACAAATCAAAAGGAATAACCTCTATTTGGAGGGTGGGATGTTGTCCTAAAATGGCGTTATCCAACTGGTGCTTAGACTGATAGTTAAAAAAAACATGTTTCTGCCTTGCATAGTAAATGTCTAGAACACGCAACAAAGTCTGCTGCTGTAATGTGAGGGTTTCACAATGTTCAAGTGAACAAGTTGGACAAGTTGTTCCCTTGATATGAGTCCTCCCTGACTTTTGGCAGTAGAGAGATGATTATTTGCTGTGCTAACATTAATAAAAACAAGTTAACCAGTATATTCCCAGATGATTCTCAAGTCAAGAAAAAAGACCTGTTTCATGGGGCTGCTTCTAACAGCTACTGGTGTATCACTGAAAAGAATTCAGTAATTACTGTTAGTATACAGTCACTGTAAGAGCAGCTAAAACTAGTTTTGTTAAATATACCTTGCACCCGCAGCAAGCGTCAAAACCATACTTGACAATCTAATCACAGACACTGATACATTCTGTGTTTTAGGTGGTTTTAGGTGGACAAAAGTATTCATCCCTTTCAGGTCTGGGACAAGAAAATAAGCCTCCTTCCTCTAATGACACAAGCAGATTAATAATACAGTTTGTCTTGCACTGAGAGCTTTGGATTTGTGTTTTGTTTAAGATAACTCCAAGGGTATGATAAGAAATATTTCCTTAAGCAACAGTCCTCTGAAAGACAGCTCACAGAAGAAGAATGCACTAGGGAGTACAGTATGAAATTGGATGAAATATCCTACTATGAATGTAATCCAGCAGTCCAGTAATGGAGCTAGGTCAACTTCCAAAACAAAAGGTCTACAAAAAGTCAATGTATTAGAAGTCACAATATTCAAAATAGCTGACTGGACACAGGCACTAAAGACAAGTGTCAAAACACAACTCCTAGTCTATAAATGTGGGGCTTTTTAATGCACCTGTTGGGCATGGACTGGGTCAGTACTGAAAAACACTGAAGCTTATAGCTAAGACATAGGCTAAAAGTGGGAGATTGTTCTGACAAAAATAACATCTCAGTAATTAGTTCCGTTAACAGCAGACATTTTGAACTGCTAACATTCTGAAACAGGAAAGTTGCCAATACAACATACCAGTAAATATTACAGTGAAGCTTCAGGAATGGACTTATTTCAGTACCATTCAGACAAACCAGTATAGCTCACAGAGTCTCCTTTGAAGCAAGGACAATAAGGATGTTGATATCACTTAAAATTCTCTGCAAATCTCATGTTTTAATCCTCCTACAGGAGGATCAATTTGCTTCAAGAACAACACCTGAAATTTCAGTCTTGCTCACCCTACTGCAACCTGGAAATTACCATAGAAGCCACAGAAGCCAGCATCTGCAACCAGTCATTAGGTCTTAGAGCCACTGCGAAAAGGTTTTTGGAGTACTTCTCTATGCTAGGGGTAACACTGTCTTCAGCTAAATTAACTAACAGCTTTTCAGTTAATAAGGCAAGGAACTAAAGTAATTAAGTGTGGCTGGAAAAAAAGCTGAAGAAATACATCCAAACTTTGCAATCACTTGTGTCCATACTCTGATGTCCTCCCCTATTTCCTGTCCTAATCAACAGGTTTGATTTTCCACTCAACTTCCTACATTCTTCAGTCCCAAGTAGCATCTCACATTTACCATGTAAGACATAGCATCTGTATTTGTCCCTTGTATAATCACATTAAGGAACAATTTACTCCAGAGAAGTTACTGGAGTCCCTGAATCTCTTTGCAGTGGACAAAGAGACTTCAAAGATTAGACAGGATTATCTGGCATGTGTTAGTTCCCAACTCCTACCATGTGTTAGTTCCCAACTCCTACCATGATCTAGCCCAGAGCCAAAGGGGATATAACAGAATAGTGGAGCAGATGAAGCTTTAAAGGACTACAAAAAAATTAATTATTTTTCCTTAACTCTTGGTACATGAAACAAGGCTTGTTACTTATTCATACACAGTACATACTTCAGAATTATGAGAATTACATGAGCATTAGAAGCCAGTATGCAGCACTAATTTGCTCCCACTACAAAAATCCATTTGCTTCAAAATTAGGCAGTCACAGTGCCATAAAGTAATAAGTGATTTAAATTCAGCCTTTAAAATGGAAACTGTGGAAGCCCTGTAGCAGTCCAAACACTCCAGAATATTTAACAATACTTTAAAAACTTATAATCTGTTGTCAGATCATATGAGTCTCCTCTGTCAGCGGATACAATTGAACATTTACAGATTTAATTAATGGAAAGAGATCAGTCATTGCTCCAAATAGTTTGACTGTATGCCACATCCTTCAAGAAGTGAGCCAAAGACACAGAGCAATACAATGAAGGACAGAAGACAGTTAAGATTTCTTATGTCTTCTCATAGATGTTAAGAGAAATATTTCTTTTACAACCTGTTCTTTTTTAACATGTTCATGTGTCTTCATTTCTTCCAAACCCCTCTCAGAGGTAAGAAATGGACTCTTCCAAAAGAATGCAGAAATACAGACAGATAACTGTTTTTACTTACATAACTGGATCAAACATATTGCGAATCTTTAGACATGGTGTCAAGCTGTTTGGTGGTGAATTTCTTCTATCTAGATGAAATGCTAAAAAGAAAAATAAATACTAATTATTGATAGGCATAATACCATTGAATTAAGAAATGTCACCTTTATAGTGACATATATTATTAATACCCTTCTAGTTTTACTCAGAAGAAAGTTTACTTCATATATGAAAGAATTCAAGCAAATTAAGTTTCATGCTGAAGAAAACATACCATCTTAGCTGAATTTTTAATACTTAAAATTTCTACATTTAAGGCACTCTCTTATATCCAGGCCACATGGAAGGAATTCAGGATATTTTTAAAAATACCATATATTTGAAAAGAAAGGATTTGCACTACATCTCCACGAAAAGACAGATATACATAACACCTGGAGTAAATTTTTGGAACTGGAAGTTATCCATACAGTTCTAACTGCCTGATGAATTTTCATTTCTTCCACTTTTGGGGCAATTTGCTGCACTTCTGGCTAATGAATAAGGAGACCTTAAGATGGATGTTGCATTGCATCTGTAGTGCAGTAACATGTCAAGAATGCTCTAAAAGGACAGAGCTTTTGTAGCCTAAATGATCACACATGATCGGAAGTTAATAAAAATCTGAAATGAAACATACCAGAGGATAAAAGAGATGCAAGAAGAAAAATGAAAACCAAAAATAACAGAGTAACTCAAAGCTGAACAGTGCCATGAAGTACATTCTGAAATTCTAAAATAAATATTAACTTCTCTAAAGTTCACAAGTTCTACTTGTGGGAGTCACAAGAGAAGACTGTACCATGAGAAAAGGAATCAAGGAGCACTTCAGATTCAGATAAGGCAGCTCCATGCCTTGAGAAGGGCCAACAAAGCAGCAGCAGCAGAAATGAAAGGGGACAGCCTAGTAAAACAGCTTTCAAGGCTTGAAGGAAGTTTTACCTTGAAGCTTGAGATAAGTAGATTGAAGAGCTTAAACATAAGATTAAAAATCTCAACAAGAAAAAATGATGTTCCAAACTGCTGCTAATGCCTCTCCTTTGCCATCTCTACTTTAGAAAAATTTGACATATTCAAGATGTTACATTCCAAGGGTCAGAAGTCTCTGTTTTGGGCAGATGTCTGTGCTTCTTACTGCTGATCCTTTAAAATCTTTTAAGTACATCCAAAATACATGAACACTGCTGCTCTTCTGTATGCCACCCTAAACAAAAACCGTGTCACACAGAAAACTTAAGTCATGTGGAAGACACTGCTTGTAAAAGACAAGCACTAACCAAGAGAAAATTCACTGCCTGGAGATACAGCACAGAAAACCTTCTTCTTATGTAAATTCCCAAGACAAATAAAATACAATTACTAACTAGAAGTTCAAAAAGGTAGCCTCCAATATGAATATCAACCTACTGCAAGTTCCCCAAACAAATAGAAATGTTCTTATTAAAAATACACACACACACACAGAGTGCAAGCCACCAACACCTGTAACAACTGTCTGGTTTTGTCTTGGGAACAGATTTCTAAATATGCTGGTGACAGTGCATCTATCTCTAAGCTGCCTATAGTTTAAGGACAAGTCCTTTTTCAATAGCACATGGTTTTGTAAAGTTTTTTACCCCTTATTAAAAATTATACATAGGGTATACAATAAAAACTTTACAGAACTAAGCAACATTGAAAAACACATGGACTTACCTTACTCATGTAGGTTGGCTCCAGCAGATCAAGGGTGGGGTGAAATGTCACCAGCATATTGTACACTGGGGCACCACACCATACTGGAGAAGGTGATCTGGGGTGGCCTAGTCATGGACCTGGACCTGAAAAGGTGTGGGGTTGAGGAAATTATGTGCTGATTGTTTATAACTAGGTTTATTCAGCACATGGTTTTAATCCAAGGATAAAGAATGGTGAGGTTATTCGCAGAGATCCTAGACCCAGAGGATCAACATTTCTGCAAGCTGTTTGTGGCCTAAAAGAAAAAATCCATACTGATATTTATGGAAGTAGGAACACCACTGAGCTACCCAAAAGTAACTACATGGGGAATTCACCCTTTAGTGTAGTTATCTGTATAAACCAAGCTTTACCTATTCCAGTTTCTAATAACTTTGATGTCCTTTAGATTGGAAGATCTCAGGTGCTTAGTGAGAACTTCAGCCAAAGCCTACCACCAGCACAAGACTAAACTGCTTCTAGCTTAATGTAACATCCTACTGGTAGAGAAGTGTCTCTACCAGTAGGATGCATATGAAAATAAAGATGAACTGTGTCTTTTCTCAAAAAATATTTTCAAAATCGTGGTAAATTAAAAGTACATTACTTACTGAAGTAAGATGAAGGTTTTCATATATAAGGGGAAAAAAATTACTGTGGAAATCGGTGAGGTGTGAAATTAATGCTAGAACAATAATAAGCCTTAATATGTATACCAGAAATGGCACCAAAAAGAGAGCTTAGAGAAGCCACAGGCAAGTTAATGCTGTACCTACACAGCAAAACTGAAAATAGCACAGTTAACTGATGTCTCTTGAACTTCATTACATATCTGTAACAACTGATTCTTCCCCTCCCCCCAAAAGAGGAAGTTTCAATGACAAAGCTGTTCAGAATACAGTACTGATTATTTGAAAAGTTACATTGGTGTGGAGCATACAAAATATTCTTGATAAGGGCATAAGCAGACATTCTTGCAGGACAACAGTCTAAGCTACACACTGGTTAACTAAGCATCTCACACCTTTTTTCTACACAGGTCTAAGGAGTAATGCTTGCAAGACAAAGATACAAAGGTAGAGATGAAATAGCAAAGCAGAGGCACAACTTTGTGCCATAAGTCACTGGCGGGAAAAAATTCAGGACTTTCATAAATTCCCCTTGGGGATTACTGAGCACTTTCAAGAAAAGGAAGCTACTTTTTATTTCATTTATAATGTACTTTGTTTTACTACCTTACACTGAATATCACTCTATCATTCCAGATTTGAAGAGCAGCAGCAGCTAAACACATGTGCTTTTGTCAACCCCTTTATCACTGCTTATGATGGAAGAAGTGTCTCTTGCACTGGCTTCAAAATGAACATTGAAGAGATTGTAGTACAGCTTTCTATGCCCCTTGAATTACTAATACATTATTGCTAAAGGAATTTCCAAGTATCATCACCATGATACTTGGGTTTCAGGACAGCCCAAAGGATATTTAGACGTGAATTTGATGAACCTGATGAGGTGAAGACTTGCATCAAGTAGAGGTAATCATATTTCTTAAAACCAGGTTTTTTCAATGTTAACCCATGCATCACTGCAATTTATTAAGTACTAACCCTTCTTATCAAAGGCAAGAACAAAAAGAGAAAACAATTACCTGAAAATACTGAAATTATGCCCTTTCACACAACAAGAGGTTCTTAAATACACATGGAAGATACTGAAATTAATATCTTACCAAAGAGAAGAGCATGGTTGAATTGAGGTTTAATATAGTTAATTCAGCTATAGAAGACATAGGATGGATATGGAATTTTACAACCAGTTTTCTTGCAGTAGTTAAGAGCATAATTGTGCTTTGGGGTTTTTTTTTTTTGTTCTTGTTCAGAGAAAGGATTGTGTTCTCACAAGCAGGGGAGGAGGGTGTCATTCACAAAAGGTTATCTTCCATGCTGCAGGATGAAATATCACCCTAGATGTGGTACTTCAGAGAACCTCTATCTCATCTCCAGAGCTGTCAAGGAACTTTAGCTTCTACACTGCAGCCCTGCCTACCTAGTTTTCTTCAGAGCTCCAGTTATCAAAGATGTGATAGGACAATTGTATCTGTTCTTTCAAAAGCAAACTGAACACACTAGAATTGTGGGGTTCTCTCCACTGATTTAATTAAATCACTTGACATGATCAAGATTGTTTCTCAACTGACCATTCTCTTGTACATTGTTTCCAAAACACTGCATTTGTCCATCCTACAATAAGCTTTCCTACCCTTTTTAACAAATACATCTACTGTATCCTGTGGGTAATATTTCAAAGAGATGGCACCAGAATTTGTTCCGATCCAGAAAAAAAAAACAAACCAAAGTGTCAAAACACAGGCTGCATATCCTGAAGGACTGGACAAAATGTCACAGTGATGCTTTAACACACTGCTAACAGACAGCAGACATCAGATCTCACGCAAGCTGCAGGTCCCACAGTTAAAATGCACACTATCATTCATGGACATCCTTGTATACACTTGACAGGCCTTTCTGAAAAGGGTTTCTTCTTCAATTGCACATGCTCAGGTGCTGTTCTCTGCTACAGAGCACTACCAGATCTCAGACAGTTAAAAAATTGGAAGCTTGAAACTTATTCACAAGATTCAGACCCAAGAATTCATTATGATTTTCTATATGCTGAGTCTGTTCAGGGCATAACAGTCTTGAAGAGTATCTAGATTTATGAACTTCTACATTCAAACATCAGAACTGGAGTATGAACCTAAATTCCAGTTAATGTATACTTCCAAGAAAGGAAGAAAGCAACACATACATGTAGAATTCCTAACATCAGGAAAGAAATAGCTGTGCAAAAAGCATGAGACTTATGCAACAGACCTATTTCCAACAGTCATTTGAACACAAGGAGTGCAAAATAGAAAGAACCATTGCATGTGAAAATTGCCTTTGCCTGCTGACTGTCAAGAGCCCAAATAACCCATTGTCACTTCAGCCACCCCATTTCCATGCCCTTCTGTTAGAGCCAAAGTATGCAATTTCAGTTCTTCAAAGATCTTTGCTAAACTTCAAACATAACAAGAAAATTAGGAAAATTGCAAGTAAAAGGACTGAAACAGAATGGATTTTGATACGTCCTATTTAACAGAAAACAGGGAGTCTTAAGGACATACTCTAAGCAACATACAGATAAAAGCCACAGCTGAGAGATTAAGTTATTCTGTCCACATTTGCAATATGCTGAAGAAGGTATCAGATGCTCAAACTGGGATGGTACTTAAAAGTAGCTACTAGAGCAGCTGTCTTTCTAGGAAGTTTTGGAGACTACTGTTCTGTTTACAGTCTTGAATGTATATTACAGCAAAATATCACCTGAACTGTCACACACTGAGGCATCTCCAGGTGAGGAGAATCCAATCCAATTTCTAATACAGGACAGAATGTCATGGAGTGATTTATACTGCAATCAAACAGGACAAGAAAAACTGAGAGCAAATGAGTAGTAAATTAGAACTAGAGCATGATGTTTCCCAACCTGCATTGAACAATACACTATGTAGAAGATTCAGATTTGTAATACATATATATAGCTTGCAAAAGCTGTGTTCAATTTAAGTGTTTGAAATTCAATTGTGGCAGTACTACAGAGATGAACAGAAACAACTGCTGACAAAATCCACCATTTCTGTATTGCAACAAAAGCACTTGCACATCCCTAATGTTCAATGTCCTGGAAAGAAAAGGTTCCACAACTCTTGAAATAAAGTTCACATACACATCTTACTAATGAAAACTTTGAGAAATTGAGAAATCAAGCAATACAGTTGTCAGAGCAGAATGCCCCATAACTACTACTGCAAAACACAGAACCTCAAGCCTGCAGTAGCATTCACATGGTATTTTTTAAAAAGTAGCCCTCATTTCCAATGAATTATTTAAAATAAGAAATGTAATGCTAAAACCAGTAGTATAGGTTTGAGAAGTATATAATATTACTTACTTTCACACTGAGGCAGAGACAGAAATGACCATTTTTTTGTAATTGCAAATCAGAATTTAAGTCCTATAGTTTCAATTTTTCATTGCCCAAAAAAAGCATACCAACACCTGACACTTAACATGAAGAAAAGTAGAAAGAAAAAGCAAGGAAGGTTTTTCAAACCAGGAAAATATGACCACTGCAGACATACAACTGCAAACCTACTAGATTCTTGCCACTTGGTTTCATGATAAAACTGAAAAGTGACAGACCACTGCAAAATCCATGTATGACAAACTGCCTTCTCTATTAAAGCAAATGCTTTACACCAGAGTTTGAAAAACAAATGCAATGCAGAAAAGCATTTATGACAGAGCTAAAACATCTAGCACTATCAGATGTTTCAAATGCACATTTTCGTAATTGAGGAGTCTTTTGTCCTGGCAGTTTCCCTTTTAAAATAAACATCTCTTCCTCCTAACTTTGTCTTTAGGCACCTTACTGACAACTTAACAGTAGGGAACTTAAGTCTGCAAGATCCAATTTACCTGCTGTCATATAAAACCAATTACTTCCAGTAAGTGTAAGACATGTCAGAATTTAACCAATTAAAGAGTATTTTTTTTTAAGTTTACAAAAAGGAAGAAGTAACTCACTTTGGCTAAATACCCACCGCATATTTCTGCAGTAGCTAGAACAGAAAAGCTCATTTCCCTCGAAAGCAAGGCAGACACAATGCAGCAGAAGTAAGCCCATAGAACAAAATAATAGAGAAATAGCACTGACAGTTCATAACAATCCTTAAATGTATGAGAGAAAACAAGCCTTTCATGTTCAAGCAACAGAGTGCTGTAAGTTAGATGCAGAAATTAAGACAATTATATCTGCAAAATATATCCTCAATACCTTGGCCTTGCCACACTTTCGATGGTATTACTAAAATTTTGTCACACGCTGCCGAAGGTTGCATCCACTTCCAAACCAAGAACTCGGCACCACCTACTCTTCGTGTCTCTGTACGAACTCTAGATTCATTTGCTGCAAGAAAGTCAACTGCTCTGTTCCAGACTTTATTCATCTTCCTCCTTAAAAATTGAAGCAAGAATTACAAAGTTAGCATTATAACAACCTGCACAGTTGACATCCACCATGTAAGAGAAATCCAATGCTTTTTCTCCCACCTGTGTCAAGAGGAATCTCCAAAATACTACACTGTTCATTCTTTTAAGAAATCAAGTTATTTCTATCTGAAATTAAGTTAATCGACCAATTTATTTTTACTGGTTTTCCCTCCTTTCAGTACTTCTAGTGGGAACATACCTGTCCTGAGGTGGTATCAGAGAATCACGCACATGTAAAATTGGCATGTAAGGCTGCAACTCTTTATTTTCTGAACACGCCTCGCTGTGGCTTCTTAGAACATCTGAGAACACCATAAAAAGAAACCAAACTGATAACTATGTAGCTCATATCACTTCTGGCAATTAACAGCTACTCTGAACATCCCTCCAATTTCAGTAGTTAAGTTTTTCTGGCATTTTGAAACATTGTTTTCTCCAAACCATTCTTAAGGCAAATTAACCAAACAGTGTATCTATGTATCCAAATAACTTTGAAGTAAAGAAGAGAGTTCTTACAGTTAAGTTTGATTGGTACTTTTAAGTGTTAGCAAAGATGGCCGTCTTGGAAAATAAAGTGTTTTCCTTCACTCAACATACTTGATTTGCAGACAAAAAAGGTAGGCACATGGTTAAAATAAAACAGTTCTGATTTCTCTACCATCTCCATATTTATGGTGACTACCACAAATGAAAGTAACAGAACAACTTAAGTAAGAGCTTAAAAACTACAAACACAACCTACTGTAAACACTGTGGCTTAAAGTAGAAAGAGGGGATTTCAGATCTCAGTAATGCATACTATTTTATCAAAATAATTTCTGCTCAAAGTAATTAACTAAAAAGCTGCTTTTTCTATGAAAAACCATTAAGGATGGTATTGAGAGCTACCACACATTTTTGGAGTGGATATTTTAACTGAAGTTAGCTGAAAAAACAGATACAGAAAGCAACATGTCACCATACTTCAGTAAACAAATATTACATTTATATTTGTATTCAATAGTAGGACAAAAAACTACCAAGTCAATGGCGACTTTAAAGCCATGTTGATGTAATTCACAAATTACAAGCTTTATGTCAAAAGCTTTGATTAGGTTTAAAGGATGGAGTATTTAAAAAAAAAAAAAGAGAAACAAAACACATGGATCACACTGGACCAACAACTCTAACAGCATGGCATCTGGTAAACAGGAAGAAACATAGCCTAATTAATTAACAGTACTTTGAAAGTTCATACAAAGCTGATACAGATACATCAGACACAACTGAAGAAGCCATACCTATGATTTTCACCACCATATCATACATCTGCTTTGTTTCTTCTTCCTCTTTTGCCCAACGGTATTTCATGTAGTGTAAGACTCCCCAAACCATTGCTATACCTGCATTAACATGCATAATACTCTTTAAACAGTATTAGAGCATTGGATATTTAACAGTGTATTTACAGGGCATACTTCAGAAGTAGACTGAACTACCTAATCAGCACTGTGTATTCCAAAGCTAGCACTGTACTTGCTGTCTGTATTTTATACTCTTAACACAGAAACACAAACTCTTCCACTTGAAAGAGCAGTTACTTCTAGAAAAACTCTTCATTGTTTTAAGAACAGCTCAGTGTCCCAGATCATCTTTTCTGCAGTTACTTTTTAAACTTCCTGGAACAACAGTGAAATATCCTCAAAATTAAGGCCATCATCTTTTTACTGAACAGTTTGCTTTTGCTGATCAGTTCAACATGGAACTTTTGAAAGCCACAAGATATTGCTCTGGCAGAGGAAAAGATTTCCCAAAGAATGAATATGTTCAGCTGACTACAGAAGTGGACGATAACAACCAGTGTGGAAATACAATGGTGCAACAGAAATGCAAATCAAATCCCAATTCAATCAAGATACTGATAGAAACTCTAAGTTTTATGGTTGAATAAAAGCCTTCTCTAAACTTGCTTTTCCAATGCACTTAGATAAACAGGAGCTAGAACAAAAAAAGGTTGACTGTTTTATTAACTTACCCCAAAGCAATATTGATAATCTGTGAGTTACATTAACAAACGCACGGCGAAAACGACACCTGAAAGACATCTTTGGACTAGTGGATTCCAGATACTTCACATCTGTCACGTTAGTGACATCCTTCTCATTAGGGTCATTGCTGAGACACCTATTCAAAAATAGACAGTGCTTATGAAAAAGGATACATTCTCTTAGAAGCAATTAAGTTGAGAAATAAACACTACTTACTTTATGCCAACATCTTCCCCACTATTCAAGATCCATTGTAATGATGTGTTAAGTACACTTTCATATTCTGGATCTAAATTCTGTCAAAATACAATATTAATTAGTAATTCCATAAATAACCAGGGAGTTATCATGCCAGTAAAACTGAGATACTGAACAGACTAGTAGTCAAAACTATATTGTTTTGTTCCTGATACTTCAGATTTTGAGTAGGTGCTCACTGCATAAAGTAAATCTATTTATGCTACAAGCAGTTCTCAGACTCACCAGTATCCCTCAAACTACGGACAATTTGAAAAGCCAAGCCACATTCACCATTTTATTCAACTCTAACCCAGAGCAAGAAAAAATTATTCAGCCACTAGGCGGCGATCACTGGAAATCTACTCCAAGAGTGACATTTCAACTAGATCCGAACTCCGCTTGAAATGCTTCCTATAAAAGCAGGTCCATGCTCCATTCTTTTTTAAGACACTTGAGTAAATATAGTTTTAACAGATATTTTGAAAAAAAAATCCAGTATTTGTAGATCAAGAACCGACATCACTACATAGATACTGACTTTTTTTTAAAATTATTTGATATCAACTCTAATAAGATAACATTCACTGCTATCTGAGCTAAGGCTTTCTCCACAGCTCATCTTGCATCTTCTTTTGCAGAAAGAGAAAATGGAAGTTACTGTTGTATTTGAAATTATAATCTCCAAAAAGTTTTGTTTTCATCTTTCCTCTGAACCTCACATTGGCTTAGAATTCAAGCATATGTACTTAAGAAAAGACAGTAATGGTTTTATTTTACCTTTGAGATTAAAGTATTGAAAATTTTAACACTGAACACAGAAATTCTGCAAAGCAACTGTACAGTTATATAGGACTTCCTACAAAGCAACAAATTTTCATAATAAACTTGAGCTTCCTAGCAGACCTAAAACAGTTATGGTAACAGTAAACAGTTATACTGTTCTTTCAGCTAACAGATAGGCAAGATAATCAGCTCTAGGGCATCACCTTAATTTTTTCCACAATGCAGTGGTTTTAACAAATATAGATTATTATTGCCAAACCATAAACCAGTGTTAGCAGCTTCTCTGAGATGCTCTAAAGCATTGCCCCCTTTTGTCTACTACATACACGTTTGCCAAAATGCAAGATTTCTACACATTTGTATATTAAATACATCAGTTTAACTCCTTCCCATCCAATCAAAGAAATCTTACACTCTGCCTCTTAAAAGCTTCAAGTAGTTTTCCATCGAAGGGTACACCAACGTGGGCTAAAACAAACCCTACAGCTGCCAAGACAAGGCAAGAGTCATCTTTTATTTGGGGAGTGAGACAAGGGAATGACAGAGAGTGGGATTTCATAATACTGCACAGTGAGAAAATGAACAAAAAGGCCTTTTTTTAACCATTTCAATTCAAAGCATCAATGAATAGCCTCTCCAAACAGCTGCTGTCAGGCTGCTTCCACACATCAACCTTTCTCCACAAAGAAAGGAAAACAGTATCCTTTTCTACTAAGTCTCAAAAAGCAATACAGTGATTTCTGGAGAAGTTTCTAGATATTTGAGTTCTATAAATTTATTATTTTCATGTTAGTTAACTATTTCCATCAATCCAAATCATATCCTGATGTTTTAATTAAAGAGAAAAAAGCCCTGCATGTCACTGAAGCACTACTAGCTACACTTCGATTGCAATTAAGTCACTTTCTTTTACCCTCCCTCTCCCCAAATGCTCACTACATCCCCAAACAAAAATCATACGTAGGATGTACTAATAAAGTCATCAGTTCCAATCATTTCCAAATAACGTTCAATACTAAGTCAAATTTTAGTCAATACACTAGACATTAAAACAGGCCTTACAAATTGTAACTTATACAAATCTTCTATACAATCAATGAAAAATAACTCATGTGCTTACTTTTAAATATGCAGCTGCCTCCTGGACGGTAAGGTTTCTTTGAATAGAGCTGCCACATTCATGTTCCCCTGGTAAAATGAAAACTTTTATTTTAATCTATTTATTACTGCATTATATAAAATAAAATCATCTAAACACCAGCTTATGGTTAACAAAATTTACACAAGTAGCAATAGCAGTACAGTTATTCTCATAGGTTCCACTAAAAATATGGGAAAAATCTCTGCAAGAATTTCTCCTTCAAAAGAAGTTAAAAAACTCCAATGATTTTCAGAGCTAATAATATGTACAAATCATAGCAACGCAATCTCATGTATTACTCAGAAAGTGTATTTGGGTATTTACACCAAAAGCAGAACAATAGGTAGCATGAAGAACTATCAGAAGGACATTACTATGAAAGGTAGTGTACTCTGACTCAGCTTCCAGGTACCTTCCTTTAACTCTGAAACCTGTATTATCTTTTATAGAGACCAAGTTCCAGTAACAATACATCCATAGTATTTCAGGCACTATGAAGTTACAGCATTTTACATTGGCCTAAATTATTCTGGTAACTCATTGCTTTCCTGAACATGCACAAAATCCCACTATGGCTTGAAACAGGTGCTTTTACCATCTTCTAGTGGTTTTAGAATGTGTGCAGATGTAGCCAGGAAATAAGGTATTTATATGCATAGTCAGTCCTCAGAGGAATGTGCCATCATCTCCCTGGTTTTCTCTGCTAAACTAAAGGTACATGGTTCATGCAACAAGAATTAAAAAAAAAAGTAGAGGAAGTAGTGACAGTCATATCAACACAAAGCCATACAGAAAAGGAAAAGGTCTAACACCAGTTTTTCATCTATCACTAGGCCATCATTTCTGAAGAACTGTCACCAGTGGCAAGTCACTTTTTTTCCCCTAATATTACTTTAAAAATCCCTAAATCTTGGCACCTGTAACTATGCTTTTACTGTGCCAAAACAATAAAATAGGAAAAAACAAACCCAGTCTTTCACTGGCTCAGCGTTATGCCTGCCTTACCTTCTTGAATCTATGCCAAGTTGTACTATTCCCAAAGCTATAACAAGGCTAAGAAAATTTAAGATACTTGTGCTTCTGTAAAACGTAAACCTTCACTTATATTGGAATATACTTTAAAAAGAGCAATTTCAAGTATTAGTTCCCTACACAAACAGGAACATTCAAGGCAATGTGAGCAAAAGTTAGGAAACATTAGCAAGTTATGGAGAAGCATCTTCATGCCTCATTCATTTTGAGTTCCAAAGAAATACATGTTTCTATGAAGCCAAAGTCCTCAGTCTGCTGAAGTTTTGTTCAGTACACTTCAACAGATTTGAGAATTTGGCCTTGCAAGAACATGTAACAGGGATGCTCTTACTGTCAGGGTATATACAAACAGGAACAGTGTTTTTAAGAGTGCTCATATGCTAACTGGCCTAGAAGTGCTGCTGGAACTAAGCCTGTGTGCATGCATGTATTTTCAATCAAGCGCTGAGCAGAAAACTTTACAAGTTGTTTCACTTGAAAATTAGCATGCAACGTCAAAGACTTTCAAAGTGCCTGAGTCTACTGTAAGAGCAAAACTAGGCAGATCACTGCTGAAAATGGACACCACTTTCATAAAAACACACTCTAATTTTAGAACTCAGCACCTGAATTGGAGCTGTGAGCTTTTCTTGTATATAATTTAGGCAGACTTTGTTTTTGTACAGCCTAAACTGTACAACCTGTAAATTTACATGTGTAATCATCAATGATTTCATGTTTCAAGATTAGCAGACTTGGAATAACACTATTCATCATACTCATACAGTCTCTGGTGTAAACATATTGTTTTAAATCTAGAACTGATGGAATAAATACAACAGACCCAAAACATATCTCTGTAAAAGCCATATGAACAATTTACATCTGATATTAAGTTGTACGATACAAGCAAGTTTGACAGGTATTCCTACATTTAAGCCTTTTCTCTTGTTTGGTAAGACCTGAAGTCTTTCTGGGGTCTTTTTAATACAGAGAAAGCATGTCAGTCATACTTTGAACAAAATAGCTTGTGAGAGCAGGGGGATGAGACCCTTCTGCTAAGAAGTTTTTCTTTGGCTGTTTTTTTAATTATCTAGATAAGCAGAAAAGCCCTGTTATGAAATAAATGAGACAGAATTAAAAGGGTGAGGTTAATACACAGATGAGAAAGCAAACCAAACACAGAAGCAGGAGACAGATTGTGAAAAATACAAATTCTTATAAACAAGTTTAAGGGTTCATGTTGGATTTTCCACCTTTTGAGAACACAGCATTACCTTTTACAACAGGAAAAAAGCTCCCTTAGGTAGGGGACTACTGAATTACTTTAGTAGTTTTAAATGCCAATCTTATTCGCCTTCTTCCAAGAATTACGTTTAAGCAGCACCCAGCCAGCACACTGATTTAACAGCTTCTGGTCTCATCTTCAGAAACCAGCAGACAGTTTCCTCTCAGTCCTGCTGCTGAAATTTTTTTCAAACTATACTCCCTCTGAACAAGTTTAACAGTTAAGAACACCTTTGCTGCCTGGGCTCTAACAATGTCTAAGGCCCATCAGTTCAAATTTCCCTCAAGCAATACTGAGGCAGGGGGGAGAGGAATAAAAATCACTTTCATCCTGTCTCTCACTCTCAAAAAAAGTAAGCTAATAAGAGTTATGGAGTTTCAGTCTTATACAAAAAGCTACTGGAGACACAGTTTCGCATTCCAACACATCTTTTGCTGAGAACCATTTAACAGCTTTCTTCTGAGAAACTCATGAATTTGAAAGCTTGCAGAAAGTTAGGCATTTCGCAAGTCAGACAACCTTCTGTTTTACTGCAACAGCAGGATATTCCTATATGCCATTTCAGTCACTGCGTTAGCTAATAGTTCTGCAAATGAAGGCTTACTTTGAATAACTTTGGTGCAATCATTAACCACTTGGCCTAGAAACCCACTTTCCATAGCCTGAGCCAAAAATGTTTCCCAACTGTTCCATTTGAGGCCCTATATTCAGGGATAAAACTGAAGCACAGGCAAAAAAACTTTACACAAGTCTGCTCCAAGATACATCCGAGCTCTTTGTAAAAACTGCCCCTCTGTTACAATGTCTGCTGTGAGCTTACAGAAAGCATGGATCTTTGAGCTTAAACTTTCCTTGGGCACTGATCACTGATTCCAAGAGCAATCAAAGAACCTTTCTATTTGCTTTTGTAGGGAGGCAAAAAGTAGCACATCCCAGCAAGGATCACAAAACTACACCTTAGCTTATGTTAGTGTATTTGGGCAAGACACTTAAGAAGTTGAATTCTTCTAGAAATACTACCAAAAAGCAACTAAAGCTTCAGTTCTAAAGAAATATTTATTATGTCTCAACTGCTTCTAATATAGAACTCAAGTCAGATCTTCTTTTCCATGCAGGCTAGAATATTTAAAATTGACTTTCATTTAGGCATTTAACTTATGAGCTGCAGCACATACAGGCAACAGAAATATTCAAAATTTTCAAGTATTTGCTTTACATTGTAAATAGTTTTCTCATTTGGTAGCAAAACACAGTGGAAATCTAATATTTCAAGGAAGATGCAGATTTAGCACAGATCTCTAGCTTATAGTTTGATGTGATATGGTCACCAACACAAACTGCAAGCAGTATACAAGACATTTGTTTAGTAGGTCTCATATTTTCAGGTTACTTGTGGCAGAACACTGAAGTGGAGAGCTCAAGAAAAGCAGAAGCAGACCAAGAGCAAGTAAGAATGCTCGATCTCTAAAAGGCAAATTCAACATCTCAACAAAACTGCAGAACACCAGAACTTGCTAAATAGCTGTTCAATCACTGGTTGGAAACAGCACAGTATCAATTACCTGAAAAACCAAAGATTAAGGAGAGTGACAGAACAGAAAGCTTGTGACAGCCATCAGATACAGTAGCTGACACTTGAAATTAAGTAACATTAGGTGTGCTGCCAGGATTGTCTTCCAGCCATGGATTTATCAGGAAGTCTTATTACATAGGAAAGCCTAATTCACCCCTGCATCTCCAGGACCTGTGAAAAGAAGGAAACGGTCTAAATCCGACAGACAATCACATTGAAGAATGCCAGGCAAAAGAAAAGGCTACCTAAAAAATCCTTTATCGACAAGAAAGGGTCATACTCATGGGTAGCTGGTTGCTTCTTGTGAATACAGTGGTTAGATTTATCCATTTTGCAAGTCTGACTGAAAATGGATGTGATCTATTGAAGTCTCTCCAAGAAAGACCAAAATATCCAGTAATTAACATATGCTGAAATAACTCTAATTTTTAAAAAGCAGATATTTTGGTCGAGCAGAAAGTGTTGGGTACTGAAATATATACTGTTTATAAAAAGTTGCTGTTTTGAAGAACATCTAAACCTTTCAAGATAAGAACATGGGAACACAAACTTCAACTCAAGGGAGAAGCACTATCTGCTCATCCAGTTCTGAGTTTCCTGTGAGGCAAAAATTACTCACTGTATGTTTGGCAGACTAGTATTTCTGAGAACAGTGATGCATTAAGGGCAATCTATTTTTATATTGAATAATTAAATAATTTCACAACGTATCGGAGTACCACAGTCCAGAATGGGTACCTACAGTTGGAACATGGTGTATTAAGTAAAAATTAACGAACTGTTATTCTGACATTTTCTTCCTCAAAAAACTTCATGTTCTACCTTCTAAAACAAAAGCCCCATCACTTGCTCTCCATTTGAAGTTGACAAGGTAAGAAACTAGATCAGTAAAAATAATAAGTCTGTTTTATTGAACAGAGCTAGAAACCAAATTTTGTGGGGACCATCTTTATGGTAGTCAAGATGTTGAATAAAGCTTAACAGAACAGACTACTTCAAGTTTCCAGCCTGCCTTTTTAAAATTAATAGTTATAACATGAACAAATGATTCATAGCCAAGTATGAAATGAGAGAAACTTTTCCAAGTATGTGACAGAAAGATCTTAAAAGCACCACTTTGAGTAAGTCTGTATTCCTTAACTTCTCCTTTGAAGCAGTGCATTGTGCACAAGATCAACACTCTTAAATCCTGCATCTCCCTTGCAGCTTTCTCTTGTTTTATGCCTTTTAAACTGCTTCCAGATATTGTGGCAGGTCTGCATCATTATGGGATTAAAAAATGGATGGCAGACATCTTCCTCTCATATCTTAAGAAACCTGGCATTGAGGAGAATTTCTGTCTAAGTAAAGATGGATTAGGTCCTTCTTCAGACTGTATGAAAGCTACTCTGCTGAGCAACCAGGTAATCTCACATTACAGCTCCAATCTGGAGTACCACCTAACCAGAAAGGATAGTTGTATTTTTCAAAAGGAAGCATTTGAAGATCGTTCTGGCCAGAAAGAGACTAATAGAGAATAATGCACCTTTGAGACCTGGTGAAGCAAGTAGCTGTCTTGGAGTGTACAAATTCTTCCTCATAAGGCAGACAGGTAAAGATTTGTATATGTCTATGTGCACTGAAGTAAGCCCCAGCTAATAAAGAAAACGCCCTTTCTTTCACGGATGTAGAAATTATGAGCCAAACTTTTTTATCCATGCAAGTACACTGTTTACTGTATGGCCCCTGGAGGGCCAGATGACACACTGAACAAACAGCAAGCTGCTACACTCTTCAAAAGACAGAGGGAAGTAGCATGACAATGATCTAAGCAAGGAAAAGCAACAATCACCTTGAATGCTCAGCTACAGTATGGTCTATGTCAGAAGACAAAGATGATTGAGAGACTGGAGCATCTCTGTTGTGAGGAAGACTGAGGGAGCTGGACCTGCTCAGCCACGAGAACAGACAACTGAGAGGGGACCTCATCACTGTCTATAATTATCTGAAGGAAGGATATCAAGAGGATGGAGCTGGGCTCTACTTTGTGCTACCCAGCAATAGGACAAGAGGCAATGGGCAGAGACTGATGCACAGGAAGCTCCACCTGAACATGAGGAAGAATTCTTTACTGTGTGGGTGACTGAGCACTGGAACAGATTGTCCAGAAAGCATGTGGAATCTCTCTTGCTGGAGATGCTCAAGAACCGTTTGAATGCAATCCCACGCCATGTGCTCTGGGATGACCCTGCTTGAGCAAGGAGGTTGGCCCAGATGACCCACTGATTCCTTCCAACCTGACCCATTCTAGGATTCTCTGATGTAAACAAACCAAAATGTGTGGGGTTTGTCCAAACACCTATTTTATTCACAGCAGACACCGTAGATGCTGTGGAAACAAAATGTCTCTGCATGAAGATAGATTACTGGTGCAATTTAAAGGGTATTACAGAGCTGCTCAAATTTCTAACACATTTCTTATACAGCCTTGACATGTTACATTGTCGATTTCCTATCTGACAGAGTTGTTTCCACTTTTTTTCATGTTTGCGAAATGTCTGTAGCACCTGATGACAATGGAAAAGCCTTCTTGGTAAAACTTGCTGATGCAAAACAAATAGTTGGCACAAAGACCAGTAAGACCTCCTGAACACATTATGGGTTAAATATGCAAGTATGATAAAAACGGCTTAATAGTCATGACACAGACTCAGCTGTAACTCTCATACACCAGATGCCAATGTTATAATCACAGTCTTAACTTCACCATTTCCTGATTGTGATGCGTAAGTATGTGTGCAGTTTAAAGCTGTGTTCCTTATGACTCCAGATAAAACCACCGTATTTTTCACTTTGAATATTCAGTAATACTATCCCTAAACACCAACTCTGACACATTACTATATGCAGCACTTTTCATTACTATATAACTCATATGGTGAAGTTGGACATTTTGTCTAACAAGGCAATCTTGTTCAACCACGACTGCTCACTTTCTTAGTAACCATTTTATCATTGTTGCAAACTACTTTATTTTCACCACAGTGAATTAATGCCTTTAAGAAACCCACACAGTCATCTTCATATATAGCAGATTTAATTTAGGCCTTTTAACAAAATCAGATAAATAAAGTATCATGACATTGGGTCAAAAACCACATAGGATCACAATATTCAAGAGCCTATCTCATTAGCAAACATTGCAACAAAAGGTGCTATGGAGGTGGAAAAAGACAGTGTAAGTGAACCAGAAACAGGATTTCAAGTTTCCCAAAATGGAACTTTAAACGGCTATCAGGGACCCAGTTATTGCAAATCACTATCTGAGCACGGACGTTTTTGTAGCTGTCGCCATAATGCCACATCACAATATTTTTTAAGTGTTACCTGCTACTTGTGCCAATTTATCATGAAGTGCATACAAGCTCTTCATCATGAGACTTATTTCATCTTCCTAGAATGAGAAAAACATATTTATGTTAAAACAAGCAGTAATAGAGATGTACTTTTTTCCATTTATCCCCAAAATCTTCATATATCATGAGGAAAAAACCCAGGGTTTACACATACAGGTAGAAAGCTGTAATGTCTCACACATCAACAATGACACAGGCAATAGATGTTGAATCCAAGTATTCACTACATTGAATTTTCAGATCTTGACTGAAGCTAAACTAGATTGCAGCTTGGACTGACAGATCTGCCAGTTTAAACCAACAGACTCTCAGCAGTATTTTGATTAGTAAAATGACTTCAAAAATCTGTTTTGTTTGGGGTGGTTTTTTGATAGCTACTATGTAAAAATAAAAGTTTTATTCTTTATAAATGTGCCATGACATTTTATACAAGCCACACTAAAGTACCATCTGGCCACATTCCAGCATAAAATTCAGAGCAAAGGAAGATTTTTGTTGTCTACCTTCAGACTACAGTAATTTAATTAAAAAAACAAACAAACCATCCCCACCAAACAAAAAGCCAAAACAAAGCACAAAGAAAGCTGTGAACTATCTTGTTGATACTTCCTGCATACAACATAATATAAAAAGGCCTAACTCCCAAAACAAGCATGAATATGAGATGTCATATAGTTGCTACTTACAGGGGAGTTAAACTTATCAAGATATCGAGCAATTTTATTTAAATATAACCAGGACCATTTTATATTAGAAGGAAATATTCAAAACAAAGACCAAGAACATTCAATTACATACACAAACCATTACATACATTAAAGACTATTCTGAAATGTTGAAGTTTTATCAAATGGCTAAGACTAGAGCCTTCATTCAAAAAAATACTCAAAAAAGTAATTTTCCAGTTTGTGCATATGCTGATTATACTCATTTTGAAGAAACCCAACTGTATTAGACTTAATTCCCTGATGCACCAGCACTATTGACATAATTTGAAAATGTGAATAGTCCAATTTTTTTTTCTGTGAGAAAATTGCTACAGAGAAAAGCAAAATACTTCTTTCATTGATCGAACAATGGACAAATTATTTCCCAACAGCACTATCAACAATTACTAGCGTCACCTCTCCCTATTCTGGTACTACAAAACCATCACTGAGATTAAGTTGATGTAGTTGATACTCCTCAGGAAATTAACCAATATTATAAATTCATTTCCTGGCCAGAAAACACTGTGAATGGCAGAAGAGGAAAATCAGTCCTTCAGCACACACACACACACACCACCAGCAATACTTCAGGTTCCATTTATTTGCCAGTAGGTACACCCATGACTTCACTAATAGCTACAGTGAGATGAACATGAGAAATAGTACTTTGACTAATTTTTTTTTCTAATTAATGGTTGGACTACATAAAAGAAGGAACTGAACAGTATAACCTTTGTAGCTAACAATCAAGCATGCAATAGGATTACTGCGGAACAGTGCAGTAGAAACAGGAGAAAGTAACATATAGAACAGGTTCTCAGGGTGTGCAGTGAACAAAATGCATTCTCTCTGCACTAGTAACGTAAGTTTGAAAGAATTTCCAGAATCTGCCTCAAGAAATTTAATTTGTTCAAGAGATTCAGAAACATTTTCTATCCAAGAAACCAGCCAAGGCCACCTGCTTAATATGCAATTATTCACTTTTAGAGAGTTCAAGCCTAGACACAAAAACCCACCAATCCACGAAACAAAAAAACCAAATCCCAGACAGTAAACCAAAAAAATGCCCCCCCCATCCTCCACAATTATCTTGCAATACTTCCTTATATATGCCTAACAAAAGCAGATCACTATGTTTACAATTCAAGTCTGAAGAGAGAACCACCTGAATGCATGCTGTACAACTAAAAATAATACAGATAGCTTCAATGGTGACATCTCAAAAATGGTTAGCCTGATACTTCAGACAAAAAAGTGACTATAGGAACAAGTAACAAAATGGAATCAAAGTAAAAAAGGCAAATTTTTAAATGCATTTTGAAGGACTTTAACCCTTGCTCTTCCATAGCACTAAATAAGATCCTGGGGTTTCATGTCAATCATGTCTTACCAGCTGTGCTTTCAAGGTTGAAAAGCCAAATGGTAACAGTAAGTGAAAAACTGTTAAATTTAGTCTCAAAATTTACAACACTCTTTTCTTTTTACAACACAAATTATGTACTATTTTCATTGTATATGAAGCAACCAGCATCTTGTGATCATATTTATATTGCCCATGATGAAAAAAAAAAATTAAAACATCAGTTACAAGATGTGCATTTATTTCTGGCAAATTATACTAGAACTGCCTCCTCCTGAACAGATCTATATTGTTTTTATACACTCATGCGGCAGATTAAAATCTCAAAGTTAAGTGGTTTTACTTACTTGTATTTTTTGTAGTTCTTCACTAAAGGGATCCTTGACTGTAAAAAAAAAAAAAGAAAAATTAATTCACTCTAGGGTCTGGAAATACTAAAAAGGTATACCAACACTGTAGCTTTATGACAACACTGTAATAGTTAAGATAAAAACAAGGTCCATAATATGACAAATAACAAAGAGACATCTATCAACCTTTGCCCTAACTCTGCATTTGATAATGCTGTATAGTAGCATTTAGGTTAAACCAGAATTTTGTATGTCAACAAACTTCACAGCTATTTCCTTACAACCAAAACTGTGCTTGCCATTTGCCAAACTCTTGCTTTAATAACTCAATTGCTTTGAAATAATTTGAAGGTTTTACATTTTAGTGGAAAATTCAAAAAACTAAACCCCCTTTTTTACTAACCAGTAATACACACAACAAAGCTCTACAACTCAGCATTTTCTTTTAACAAGAGTGAGACGACACACTGAGAGCTCATGCACTCCCATGCATATAGGTATCCAAAAAACATCAAGAGTTGCCCACTCAAGAGTAGACTGACAATATCTTGATTTCTGAACCACAACCATGCTTAAGCTGATTGGTTAACTTATATTTCCCAATTCTTAGTTATAAATGGGAAATATAAGAGAAATATAAAGGTTGACATATTAGATCAAACTCATGGCCAGATTTCTCATTTAGGAGAAATGGAGGATACAAAAGAAACTAAGGACCAACATATAAAACAGGGTTCCCAACCTTAGTCAAGTGTAAGTGAATATGGATAAGAAACAAAAAATTCATTTTCTAGGAAAAAAAACCCTAATTATTTGTAAAAGAATGTGATTTTTATTAACTGCATGAACTTCAGTAGCACTCTTGTCAGCAGACAAATGTTGATCTGCCTCACCTTAGTTTTGAAAGGCAGTTTGAAGTAGAAACAATTACCCTTTCTTTGCTCCTACACGTAGGAGCAAAGCAACCTTACAATGGTAAGATTCATGTTCCTACGGCTACAACCAACAAATGACGTATAAAACAGTGGGACAATGAAAATGCTTTCTAAATGAAGAAGGCTTGACTCTCTGCAACTTTGCAAACAAGTCTGTCCATGCGCCTGAGCTCAGAAAAAAATTAAGCATGTTACCTATCCAATAAGCCCTTCGGCTTTTTCTGATACAGCAAATGGGAAAAAAAACCAAAACAAACCCACCCAAACTCGGGGACTGGTTTTCACAGATATCCAATTACTGTATTCAGATATAAGATTAATTAAAGCTGATAAAAGCAGATGTTGAAGACTCTTGCAAACCAAGCCCTACAGCACTTCACGATTTCATTCTACAGGTCAAGATTCACAGCCATTGCTTACTGGATTATCAAGCAATCAGCTTTAAAAAGTTTTATGTATTTCATTCATTAACTCAATTGAACATGCCTAGCACACTAACTGTTCAATCCAAACAGCCTAAAATGGGATTAAACACCTAGTTTGATCATTATCCAGACAAGGATAATTATGGACTCCAGGGTCAATCTTATTGAGCATACATGAAATCTTGATTGAGTTGTGGTTTTAGATTGGAAGGGGAGTACAAACACAAAACACAAGAGTGCAAAGATTTCAGTATACCTGACTAACATATTTAGCACTGATGAAAGTTGCAAAACAAACACATATGCAACATTTCCATGCCTGCAAAGATGCAAACTGAAAACTGTCAGCTGAAATTCTAGATATGCTAGGGCAGTCCAGCAATTAAGTGGAGGCTATGATGGTGGTTAGACTTTTCCAGCATCACAATCCCAGTGTAAAATCAATCTCACATTTGGGCAAGTTCACATTTACATAAATTAACACCTTCAATTTATTAAGCAAGCCAGATGAGATGTCAACGTTTGCCTCTCCTTCACAAACACATGGTGGTTACAATGACCAAGAATACCAACCAGCTCTTCAAAATTACCTATCACAAAAATTTAGCAATCTTTAAAAGTCCTCATTTTAACTCACACTATAGGATTTCCACAAAATCCCTCTTAAGTTAGTGATTGTTATAGTTAACCAAAAATTGAAGTACATTTTATATATGATGCTATTTCGTTTAGCATGACTGGTGCCTTAAGAGGCAAGTATGCAAAATGCAACTGCAGTAATTTATCAGCTGCATATGCAATTACAACTGTTAATCAATCTGCATTTATTTACCACATAACCTCAATTCACTTGCGTTAATAAGGCCACTCCTTAACTTCTTCAGTAATTCCTCTTCTGATTACACCCTTCTTTCTTTTGTCCAGGACCTAAGCTCTTACCAAATCCTCCCACATGCTTTAGTCACAGATGTAAAGTTTTCACCTACTCCAACATGCCTAAGGTATTACATCAGCATTCTTGGTTCAAAAGCTTTCTTGACAGTTCTTAGAATATATAACCATATTTGAAAGAGTGATAAATCTTTATTCAACAAAACTAAACATTAAATTAAGAATTAATTATTAATGTAAGATTTTTATCTGAACATATACTTCCAAGGCTCCTCCTCCAAAATGGGTTTGAGACCTCTACCATGCAAAAATTGCCAGCCTTGAAAATAGTCTACCAAGCTCACTTTCTAATGGAGTTCAAAGAACAACTTACCATCTACTTAGGCTACAAAGTTAAAACATGCATCCTTGTACCATGGAGAGAGAGAGAGTAATAAGACTATTCAAGCCCTTCCATAATATTCATGCCTTCACTTCATTCCTCACTCTTCGACATTTGAGGGTCCTCTTCCTCCTTGCTATAAAAGCCACCTCTGAACCTTTCTGCAGCTCTATGTTCCGCATAACATTTTAAGGTGACATTTTTAACAGAACCATTGTAGTCCCATAATCTATTTCTGAATGTACAGATAATTTGATTTTATAGATGAAAAATCAAAATTCCAATGCAACTTTAAGGAGCTGTAAAGCCACAGCTGCAAAAACAAGAATGATCCCAATTAACCTGTAAGCACCTCATGTCTCAGTGTGATGACACAAAGCATCAAATACCATTCACCCAAAGGATTCAGAGACTGTGCACTACAACATATACCTCCAAGTTAGCAGCTTCTGCAGAAACAAGAACGTTCCTCCCTCCAAAGTACTTTGCAACTCCTCATCTACCATGCCACAAGCAGACTAACCCCAAAACAGAAGTAGTAACATTTCCAAAATCTGTCTTACAAAGATGTGTTCTGTAAGTGGATAACCTAATGCTTTCCATCAGATTTTTTTTTCCTCTTAAATACATTAGCTGGACAATGTACTGCTACCAAATTAAGAAACAATATTAGAAGCACTGCTATCAGAAATCAACCTTTAGCCCAACCTTTTTCTACAGGATCTCAAAAACAAGATTTCAATAATTTTACACCCAAGTATTTTCAATGTCAGCTAACAGATCTGTAACTTTTTCTAAGTCTAGGACCAATGTCTGACTTCACCCAGTGACATACTGTGTATGTGTCAAGAATAATTCCAAAACACTGTCTCTCAGAAGTTCTAAAGCTTAAAATGCCAGAAAAATATCAAACAAACAAGTTATTGCATGAAATGTTGCTCCAGAACCCTATATTTCAAACTTCTTAAATAAAATAATCCTGTCTTTATTTTCCTCTCGGCAATTACTCAATGCTCAAAACAGACAAGCAGTTTTGCATGACCTTCCAGCTCCATATTTCTCTTATTCAGGTAGAAACCACTGCGAACCAGTAGGCTAAATCTCTCTGCTTTGATATTAAGACATGAAATCATACAGCAATTCCTTCACTACAGATCATCTTCGTGTGCTTTGGAAATGGTTTCCGTATTTCTAAATGAGTACCCCATTATAGTTTGAATAGCCCTTGGCCCTGTCAATCTTGATGAGCAGCATAATGTGCCACAAGGATTAGCGAACTTTACAAATAGCTGAACCTTTCCTTAACATCTACTCACTTTTTCAACTGGCTCAGTTTAAAGTGCTTTTATTAATAATTTTTCCAGCCAATATAATTTTAATACATTCTGTTTGTAAGTGATGCAATGATTGACAACTTAACCAACAATTTCATGTTGTTCACTTTTTTTGACAAAGCTGTCCTCCAAAAGAATTAATCATATTTGTGATACACACTTCAGACACATTTTCTATTAGCACTGAACATAAGAGTCTTCATTATTTTAGGTAAAAGGGTATGACCTACCAGAATTTCTCTTTGGAGTTTCTCACTACTTAAATAAAAAATTAAAAGCCCAAGAAATTTCAACAAAATAACCCTCTCCTTTGTTTAGCTGTATCACCCTTTCTAGAAAAGTTCAGATCTACTCCTGCCTACTTAAATGCTGGTTAGAATAGACCTCAGTGTTGAAAGGTGGTCCTGCGAGTCATGCCAATTTCATCCATATTTAAGAAGAGACACAAGTGTTTTGGGAAAGCTTCTTATCAGATTATTCAGTTTCACTAGAATAATAACATTAGTTTCATTCTAGTACTCATATTAGTGATCAAAAAACTTAGAAATTATAAAAGCTGTCAGTTCATAAGAATATTTAAGGAAGTATTTTTAGTAACAGTATTTGCATGCAAGCGCTTCTGCATTATATTACAAAACAGAAGAAACAGCTGTCTCTGTTCTATTAGGGAAAACAGCCCAAAAATGCACTTGCTGTGCATTGTAAAAATTAGATTAAAATCACATTCTTTGCACACACATACACACAGTATTCACTACAGGCTAGTGTAGGACATACATAAGAAATAAAAAACCCAGCACACTAAGACTGCTCTTATGAGCAGTTGCAAAACATTACCAGGAGAAATGTTAGACTTCAGATATACACCAGCATTTACAATGGGTAGAGAATCAGAATAGGTTTTTGAAATAACTCTTCTGCCTTCTTCTGCACCTCTCCCTAATATTTTAGCTCCTTACATCTTATAAGGTCAAAAAATACCCACCACTTCAACAAATGAACACAAATTTAGAAAAAGCGGAAACTCTATCTTGAAAGCATGGCAACACAACGTGTTTTATGTTAAACTAGGAAGTGTTCTGCTTTCCTCAAACTCCAAAGTTCAAAGTGGAAAGCAAACTAATAAAGCAAGTGTTATTGAAACACAGAAGGTTTAAGAATCAATGGAAAGCTGCAATTAAATATTGAATCTACTGTCACTCTGCCAAGGGGCCCAGTCTTGATAAAAATATCCTGTGATTTCCTACAAGCAGTAAGGATTTCTGTCTTGAAGAGTTTCCGACATAAAATCACCCAGTTATAACCTCTTCTTCCAGACATACTTCAGTTACAAAGTACTACTAATAGTATGAACAATTTACAACATCCAAAGGTAACATTCAAAGGGAGAACATCGACAATAAAACTCTTAAAAGGCCATCGATCATGAGCATAAAGTCAAGATACAGATCACATATGAATTCTTCCCTTTTAAATCTGGGGTTCTGCTGTGCCTCTGTCCTTTTAATTATTTAGCACACATTGGTCTATCAGTGCTTGCTGCACTAAGAGCAGAACTGCTGAACAACATATTTACACAAAGCCTGAACTCAACAGCGGAACTCTGAAAATAGGTGCTCTATGCAGGACATACAGAGGTAGTTGCTAGCAGGTCTCTTGGCATGACAAAGATGAGCTTTCACTGAGGAAGCAGAAGTCAGTTTACCACAAGTATCCATATTAGTTAAGAGAAGACGGAAAGTGCTCACCACATACTGCAGAAGTTTGGAGAGCTCAAAATCAGGATGAGCTCAGCAGTAATACAAAACATAACACACTTGACTGGATATGCATAACAGCAGGCAATATTTAGTTACTTCCATTTTTACTCTACTGGACTAAGACTCTGAAGAGCTGTCTAAACTTCCAGGCTGTCTACCATAGCAACTGCATTTGTTTGATGACTTGTTTGATTAATCTACCTGGTTCAAATAAAAATTATCCGAAGGGAACACCTGGACTAACACACCATTATCCTTTACTCAGATGAAGAGTCTGCTTGAACTAAGACTGAACTTGAACTAATGTTATCATCATTGTTTATTAATTAAATAGGTTATGTCTATTAGTTAAAAGGTTATGTCATCAGCTTGTGGATTAAGGTGATGAATCTTCTAGCAGTACTGTGTGCACTTCTGACCCTGGTGGATCTAGAGAGAAGAAAAAAACCAAGAAAAACCAAAACCTTTCTTGCCAAGAAACCTGCCGTGCAGAAACAGGAAAAAAAGAAGACAGAAAGGAAGTACAAGTGAGTCTTACCAAGATCTCAAACACTAGGGGCCATAAAACTGTACCACACCTTTGGCACATGAGTCACTACATAGTAGCACAAAGCTCAGCACTTGAACTATGAAAAAAAGTTTACAGAACAAGATCCTAACTCTCTTTCCCCAAACCATGTATCTTGTGCTTAAGGGAGCTGGCCATATAGTTAGTCTGATCCCAAGGCTTGTGTAAGCAGCACGGTACATTCCCATTTTCTGAATGGCAAAGGATATCACATGCTAACTCATTCCCTACAGAAGGAATAGACCCTATTCGGCCTTAGATCCTCAATTACCATGACAGCTCCTTCCCAGGGCTGCTACTTTCAAGTCATTTCCCTCCAGCCTGCTCTCCCTCAAAAGGAATCACTTTAATACCACGCATCCCACACAGCAGAATAAAACAAGTCTGGATTTTACATCTCATGGTTTTCCTCCCCCCTCTACTTCATGTGCATTTGTATTCAACCTGCACATTTTTGTTGTTAGTTCAATAAGCAGCACCTTTAGCTGAAGGTCAAAAGAAAAAAAAGCGTTTAAAGTTATAAATAAAAAGCCACTGCACTGTACAATCTCAAAGCACGCCGACATACCCATGCTCAATGTAAACAACTGAAACAACATAGTCTACACTGTTTCTGCAGGGAGTACCACCTCTGATGGAAGTAAAACTTAACAGGCATTGATCATAATACACCTGGGATCACCAAATGGAACTGTGCATACATACCTGCCCATTCTGAATGAATGAACTCTCAGGAGTACTCAGAAGACTGGTAATTCTAGTCCTAGTTCAAAGGTCACTGTACAAACAGTACAGCAGTATAGCTCTCTTAGATGTGCTCAACACTCCCTTTTTAGTTTTTTTCTGAGTTTATATCAAAATGAATATGCATTTATTATTATATGCAAGAGACAAAGTACCCAAATATGAATATATCCTTTAAACACAGCTTCTGTTTCCCATAGTGCCTTACAAACACTTTTATCCACACCTGCTTTTACATAAGCAGATGTAAAAGCTTAAGTACTTCTCATGCTTACAGATAAGAAAATTTGATATTTTCCTCTGCAAAAAGAATTCACTTCTGCAAAATGCCAGCCATAACAGCACATCTCCAGCAAGCTATGCCCAACAGGCACCACCATTTGCCTGCTTCATGGTTAACATACACCTACTCTCACACACCACAGCAGAATGTAAACACAAGCAGAATAGAGAAACAGCACTTAATAACATTGTGGGAAATACAGCACAGTAGGACTCAACATTGGACATTATAAACTCTAGCAAGCCTTCTAACACAGAAGGAACCTACATGAGATCAGCTTTAAGATGAGCAGTGGTTCTTCAGTCTATCCCTGCACAGATCAGTGTGCTTCTTTCCACCAGTACCACTACCCCTTTTGACAAGTTTTTTTTGTATCAGAATGACTCAGTGGGCAGAAGCTACCACGGTTACTTTGATCAAGACCTGAGCTACACCATGTCCTTATTTATTATAATCACAGCAAAGGCACCGCCATCTTCTTCCACAAATCTATATCTACCAGGAGAAACAGAAGGAGCCAAGAACAGACAAGACAAAGATAGTGCTAATGACAATGCTAATGATAATGCCAACATGGGATTTTAAGAAAAAAAAATTTTCTTTTAATATGCCTTGATTTCACAGTCCACTGACCAGTAAACTTATTCCCCTCAACCTAACACAAATCACAACAGACAACCAATTTTAGCAGAGAATACAAACACTCACAAGAACTATAAAGGTGAAAGGAACATATGCCTCCTGATTACAACACTCCGTGATTCTCCACAGCATTGGAACAGCACTTTCATCAATAAAAAACCACTGTACTTGCTTAATTTACTTGCCTAAGCTTTTTAGTGAAGGAAATTTCTCAAGCAGCAGTTCTGTCCTGTTCAGATGTTCATACTATTACTGAAGCACAAGTCTAGAAGCATGACAGGGATCAGCTCAGTACAGCTCTACAACTCCTGCCAGCTTAGCTGGGTAAGCAGTCAAGCTAAAGTTTGCAACCAACTACTCTCACATGAAACACATATCTCAAAAGGATTTAAATGTACATGATTTTTAGAAACACAATTGCTTCCCGGAGATAGAAGGACTGCAGGCCTGATTCTCCTCTTGAACTGGGATAATTATAGATTATGAAACAGTGCAAAGTAGGGCTCCTACAATGCAAAATTTAAGTCCTTGCGTATCATGGGCTCTTCTTTAAAATATCTCCACTGCACCATCATCACTCTGCACATTTGTCCCAAGCAGAAAGATCTGCATTGCACTTAAACAGCATTAGAGTTGACAGAGGTTCTTAACAAATGAAACAAGTCTGCTTTTTGCTTTCCTACACCTTTCTAGTCTCTAGTGCTTTTTAAAATGGAAAAGTTGCAACCAGGTCTCCTTTCAGATTCTGGATCACCTTTAATTTTCTCACATCAGAAACAAAATTTGCTTTTGAGAAAACTATGCTCTGCAGAATGCAGTGCAAACTTTTGATTACTTTTTGATATCTAATGAAAACAGACCGACTCCTGTCAGAGCTCTTCTGCATCCCTGCTCCCCAGGCAAGTGATTCTAGTTCAGATTTTCCATTATTTACTTAAAAAAAAAACATAGCCTCCAACAACAGTATGAAAAAATGTCATAATAAGAATCTATAGTAATGGCATAAGGAATGTTTTCTGCACATCTACAAACAGCAGCACATTTAAGCACATGAATGCAAAGTAGTTATAAATATTCTGAACAAAGTATCAACTACCACTATCTCCCTAAAACCAGGAATTCTGAATTTCCATCATTTTTGTTTCAAACACTGCTGAGCAACTTTCTTATTTATACCTTATACTCCAGATCTATTACAAAGGTAAATAGACTGCTTATAATCTTTTAGGAAGGACTTGAAGCTGTCAGCTGAGCTATTTTGTACTACACAGCAATTACTTAGACTTTCCTAGATGAAAGTCACTACATAATAATTATTCAGACTTTCCTAGATACAAGGCCAAATTATTCCTCATTTTAAAGAATAATTTCTGACATACCATAAGAAAACAAGAGTTTAAAATTGTCAAGAATCCTAAGGAAATCTAACTATTCTGCCTGGCTTTACCTTGTGAAGGCAGTCTAGGGATTCTTTTTGTTTGATCCACCGATCTTGATCGAAACTCAAACCATAGAATTGAGATTGCTACAACAGAGATTAGTCTTTAAGAAAAATGCCAGGATTTTCTTTTATATCACCTAGTTAAGAAATACTTGCTAACTAGGATTTAAAGCAATATACAGAAAGTGAAACAGCAATATGTTAATATTTCATAGAAGTTGTTACACTGTTAAAGTACAAGTCAGGGTATCCCTCGCAAAGCACAAACAATATTAATAGGCACACAACACAGGAACTCTGCAAATCTTATAATTTTTCTCCCTCCCTTTACTATGTCCTCTTCTATAAACACTTCTTATCCAAAACTAATTTTCTTCCATTAAAGCCAACACTGCCAAGAATATAGACTCTTCTGAGAAGGTGATCTTAGAAGGCAAGTAAATTTGTAACAGTTATCTGTGAAATACCACAGCACTTCAACAGTAATTTGCAGGCCTGTGAGCTTAAGAGTCATCATCTTGTCTTGTATACAGCAAGTCTAACTTCTTAGCAATTAAATTCCCTGCATAAAATTCCACTGAAGTTTTAACACCTGAGAGATTTAGACATCAAGAACAAAAGAACATCAATGGAATTGAAGGAAACTCTTAGAATTGTGTTTTGCATAAGCTTACACTTGCAATATACACAACTGCTAAGTCTCCCTGAATTAACATTTCAAAAACACAAGTTGTAATAAATATAGTAAGGATTATCCTCCTAGCAATTGTTTTGTAAAAAGTATCATAGAAAGACCAAAATTACTAGCAACAGATGTCACTTTAAAAAGCCTCTTCTTGTAAGAAAGTAAGATTTTAAACAAGACCTACCTGAAACTTTCAAGATTAGTTTTTTGTTGTGGTGGTTTTGTTCTGTTTTTTTCTTTCATCACATCAACTGCTTCCCAGACAAAGTACTGGAGCAGAAATGATAGAAGTAACTTAAATACAACCTATTTCAGATTACAGACTTCAACAGCATCTGTATGAGCACCCACATCTTTCAGAAAGAAAGTGAACCAGATCTGAAAGCAACATCAACCAATCTGATACAGTTATCAACTTTTTATGAAAAATAACTTTAGAATTAACTTCCAGGAACAGCCACTTGAGATGCTCACAGTAACATCAGAAAACCACAGAAGCTGGAAGAGATACACACACAACAATTCAGAGTTTGAAGAACCTAGGAAGCAGACTAAAGTCTACCATTTTCTTGACAAAATATGATGCTGGTTTGGCAAGACGTTGACATAACCCCATGGTATTTTGAAGGCAGCCAGAGCAAAATGAATGAGGTTACCAGCACCAAGCCCAAACGGATCTTTTTAAGAAAAATCCCACAGACATTTATCTATATTTCAGACAACAAAATGCATAAAAACCTTACTTCAAGTGACCTTTTTAGCTTAGATACAGAAGAATTAGCCCAGTTCTGATTTCTCTTTGAACATTTTATGCTACATGTGGAAAAACTAAAGCACTTCATAGTTATTTCAGAGCTCTGAATAAGAAATCATTTGAACAGTATGCACAGTGTGACAAGTCTCTCCTGAAATTCTCTGCTCACCCCTTCTCATTTATATTACTACACCTGGCCTAAATTAAACTCTAACACCTGGTTTTAAGCCTCCCTCTCATTAGACACACCTCCTCTGTTCTTAGATTACAGCCTGACAAATATTTAAGTGTTGATATTGAGTGTACTTCCTAATAAATATTTTTCAATGTCACAAACGTACTATCACCTTGTTTTGATTGCATTTAATTTTAGGCAATTAACTATTAAGAATACTAACATTAAACTCACTGTGTATCATTCCCTGCAAATTTAAAATAAAAAGCTACCAAATATACAAATAATTGCCTTTATTGCTTTATCACAGTAAGCATGATAATTAGAGATGCATATATTGCAACTCTGCCGAATCAATCAGTCATAAAATTTTTTATGACACTGATTGAAGTTTAAATTAACTGATTTTTTTCCACAATCAAATCACTCTCACCCAAGAGAATCTTACCTACAGTCACGTAAAAGACAGAAAAATCTCAATATCCAATCACCTAAATGAAAAGGTTGTTTTTGAGATATAGTATTATTTTTAATTAATAAGTATGAATCATTTCTGCTTCTATTAAAAAAAAACAGACAATACACCCATATAAGCATAAAAGTCAAAGGGCTCACTTGGATGATGTTTAAGCTTAGGAAGCATGTAATAGAAGACAGGGTTCTCCCCCTTTTCAGTAAAAATCAGTCTTTGTTAGTCTGTCTTGTCTGTTCTTGCCTGTTTTACAGATCCACCGTAATTTTGTCCCATATGCTGATTTGAGAAGAATTTAGTGAGCAAGTGCTAAACATATGGGCAAGGCAAACTCCCTGCTCATTCCCACATCACTTAAAAGAAGTGGCCTGCTCCCTTCCTATCAAAGGAGCTAGCCACAAAACCTGCTGTTTGCTTCTGCTATTCCCCATTCTCACTTGTTACATTGCAGCAAAGCCTGGAGCTGTGAGGAAGTAGCACAGATAAAATACGAGTGCCATTGCCAGAACAATTCTTCAGGAAATCCACTTTGGAGAGTTCCACTGAAAAGACAGCAAGTAAGAACAGGCCAAGAACTGGTTTACTGGAACTACCAAGCAACACTGGGCTACCAGAGCACTGACTGGGCAGTCTAACCTAAGCAAGGTCCTCTAAGAAGAGGACAATTTTTCCTAACAGTTCCAGCTGGGTTAACTTTGTAAGAGCAATATACTCAATACAGTCATCCCACATGCTCTCTAGGAACGTTTACACATTAAAAAACAAATTTTCTTTCAATACAAAAAAAATCCACTCTGAACTTTAAGAAGTATTGCTATCTGCATTGCTGAAACACTCAGTTTTTATCAAACAGGACGACAAGCCAGTTTTAATTCAACCACAGAATTTGGCAGTTTACCCTAGCAGGCTGACAGATCTTCTCCGGTTAAAATCATATTTCAAGACTAAAAGAAGCATATAATACATGCTAGTACAAGAGTACAGCTTATCCATACACAACAACATGTAGACACGTCTCTAGCAGTTATGGCCAGAAGCTAACCAGAGTATGAGCAGCCCCAACAGTCACACTATACTGTATCTAATTATAGCCCACCCGCGTATGTTCACAGCCAGCCCAAAAAACAAGACTGAACAATATTTAAAAGCCACGTGGATCTTTGCAATGAAACCACTGCAAATCCCAAAGTCCTTGCTGCTACTGTCCTTCCTCAACACCAACTGTTTTACTTGCCCCCTCCCCTCCAAATAGTGCAAAACAGAATTAAAAATTATTCTGCTACTCTAATGTAATGAACAACGTTTGAAAGGGAATAGAAAAAAAGCCAGCCCACACTGCTGCCCTGGGATATCTAGCAGATCCCAAGATAACAATCAGATCATTCCTTACAAGGCACTGTATACATGTCCACAAATGAGTATATAAATTCTCTATTCTCTATACAAAAAAATGTACACACTTGCATACACCCTACAGACCATCCTCAATCATTTCAAGAAAAATGCAAGTTGCCAAGAACCTTCTAATGCTCTTACATCCCAAAACCAGAGTTTTGCATAATTTCTTACCAGGAGCAATGAAAAATCAAGACAGCAACGGCATGGTTTTTCTTTCTGATGTTAGAATCTCCACTGTCCATTTCAAAACAGCCAAGAACCGAATTAGCATGAATCACCACCCTTAGGTGGTCTGTTTCCATTTTTGTATTCTTCATTAATAGAAAATGGTAGTTTTTAAATCAATTCCAAGAAGTTACTTCCACATGTTAAAGAAGTTCCCAAATAATTCAGTATTAAAAAAAAAAAAAGCTCTAAAAATCAGACTAAAGCACAGCAGTATTTCATGTATAAATGTTACTCTCAACTAAATTTAGAAGGAAGTATTTATCAGAAAACAATACACAAGCATTCACTGCACAAAGTCGGTCATAGTGTGTAACGTCATCTCAACCTAGGATCCTTTTCGAGCCTCAGCACACATGAATGAAAACAACCTGCTTTATTACCGAACAACTACAGTCAAATCTTAGCCCTGCAGGAATCCCAGGTATCTAATTGTGCACGCTTACTCCTGTGAGATTAACATAAAGCCTTACCTCGTCAATTCTCCATTAACCATACTCCTGCTAAATTGAACAAAACCCATAGAACTGCTTTGGGAAGAAAACTTGCTAGAAAACAAGGTATCAAAAGATTACAGCAGGGAATGCGGGGATTTAAGTTTATCCTCAAATGTCTTGCAAGCTTATTACCAGCTTGCAAAGCACATACATAAGGAAAGACAATTTCTCTGTGCACCATCCTCTAAAGAGAGATTATACTAAGGTGGAACCCAGAACTGTTCAGTAAAGGATGTCTGGGAATGCAAAGGCGTATTAACAGTAGTTACATCCAGTTGCAGAAACTGCTCTTACCCTTCACCTAATACTTACTGTTGGCTCCCACATCCTCAGCTACTCCAGAACCTCTCATTCTCAGGTATGTGAATCCCAGTATCAGAAAGAACAAGCATGCAGCAGTTAAGAGGAACATGGACAGGTAATGTGCACTGAAGCCTCCAGTGGTGGATACCTCCTCTCTTTTGAACTGTTGGAGAAGCTCCTCCTCGGGCTCAGAGAGATTCTTCTTGTAGGTGTTTTTCAGGTAGGTATGATTTGAACCCGTATGATTGGAGTGGTTGAGTCTAAGGGAGGAGGTGGTTCCACCCGGGGGAAGGCTGTTAGTAGATGAATAGATCCTGGATTCAACATTACAGCTACCAGGAGCACCGCTGAGAACATGATTATTGGTCGCTTTCCTAATGGTGCCTGGAGGGTCAGTGATTTTGCCGCTGTCCACGTCCGTGAGTGGTGGTGGCAGCAACAATACTGATGGGGATTTCTTGGATAGGCCAATGCGGTATCTGGGGCTGGGAGGACTAGAGTCCAGATTTTCACATCCTCCTCCTCCTCTTCCCCCCACCACCACCAATGCCGCCGCCTCCTCCTCCTCCTCCTCCTGATTTCTGCCCCTGTCTAGACTGCCGGCAGCAGCCGCCCCCGCCGCCCTGTCATTCGTTACGAGCACACCAGCACCGCAGCCTCCGCCAGCCCTTTCTTGGCCCGTCTCCATCACGCCAGCGCCGGCTGCAGCGCATTTGCTTGTTATGAATGGAGCAGGCGACTTGCTGAGGCTCCGTCTGGGCCGGCGAACTGCAGACTCCTCCTGCTGTTTGGCCCTCGCCCCCGCCGCCTCCTCCTCCTCCGAGTCCGAGTACTTGTCCCTGCTGCCTCCGTAGGAGAGGAGCCGGTTCCCGTTCACGGTCCGGTTCTTCCACCGCTGCTGCTCGCTCTCCTTCTCCTCCTCCTCTTCGTCGTCCTCCTCCTCGCCGTCCCCGAGCTCCCTCACACCCTGAGTCGCCACCGGTCTCCTGGCCGCCGCCCCCCACCAGGCGTTGGGCTTCCGCCGGGCCGCCTCCTCCGGGGGGGAGCTGCTGCTCATGCCGCAGGCGCCGTGGGGGGCGGCGGGCCTGAGGCCGCGGAAGAGGGGCGCAGCGCGCTCCCTCCTGCCGCCGGCCTGGCTCCGGGGGCTGCTCTCCACGTCCGACTCGTCCGAGCTGAAGCCCAGCAGCACTTTACCGCCCCCGGCGGGGGGTGCGGCGCGGCCCCGGCCGCCTCC